>WEXE01000777.1:0-25897 GCA_011035825.1 Fusarium cf. hostae | reverse complement strand
AAAAAAAAAAAAAAAAAAAAAAAAAAAAAAAAAAAAAAAAAAATATATTTTAATATAAATTATTTTAATTTTATTAGTAATTTTATATTTTTTAGCTTTTTATATATATTATTTCTTATATAAATTATAATTAAAAGAAAAGTAATATTATAGCTATATATAAAGTAATATAATAATAATATTTTTCTTTTTTTAATATAAATATAATATAAGGCATTATATACTATATTAAAAAAAAAAAACATAATAACCTTAATATTAAGTTAATAGATTGTATAACTACTACCTTAAACCTTAAGATCTAACTAAATAAGTACCCTTTATCTATAAGTATAAAAAAGATAGTTCCCTTATAAATAATAAACTAAATTCTCTTTTTATTATTAACCTCTTAATATAATTATTACTACTATAATAACTATAAAGCTTTATAAGAAAATAAGCCTAAAACTATAACTTCTATTATTTAAGATATGCTATTATATAATTATTATTAATAATAGTTAACCTAGCTATAATTATCTAATTAAAGTAATTAATAGATATATAACTACTTAATTAATTAATATTAATAATATCTATATTATAAGGATTTAAAGCTTATATTTTAACTTTTATTATTATAAAAATATAAGTAAATACCTACCTTATATTAATAAATTATAATTAATATAGTAAATTAATCTTATTATCCTTAGTTACTAGGTATTAATTAAAGGTATTATATAAAATAATTACTTTATTAAATTTATTAAATACTAAAGGAAGGTATTAAAAGGCCTAGCTAATTAGTTAAAGAAGGGTATAGGTAAATTATTATAGTAGCAGGCCTTTATTAATAGTATTATATTATCTAGCAGTAATGCTATATACTTAATATAGTTTAAAGAGTTAAAAAGCAAGGTCTAGTTAATTAAATTAAAAGTATAAATATTTTATTATAAGAAATAAGGGTAATTATAAGATAAAGGAGGAGAAGTAAGAGGGAAAAGAAAAGGAAGAAATTAAATTAAGAAATAAAGGTTTTAGTATTTAGGAAAAAACTATAAAGGCTAGTTAGTAGACCGAGACTGGCTTAGCTAGTTAGTAATAAATTAAATTAGGTTATAAGATAAAGCAGTAATAATAAATATAGTAAAATAATACTTAAGATAAATTATAATATTTAATATTAAATTTATTAAATAATAATTAGTATACTTATTTCTATTTCTATTTAAGGTATTTATCTTCTTTATAAAGGTATTATATAGCTTATTATATTATACTTCCTTTATATTTTATACTTTATATATATTATTATTTATATATATAAATCTAGTTTCTAGCTTTTTATTCTTTCTATTATAGTTATTTTTTATTTTATAAGGTTATTTTAACTAGGATATTATTTATTTATTTAAATATATATATTAACATATTTAAATTAAATATAATTATCTTTCCTTTATTAAGAATTTCTAAAGTTTATAGTTTTTCTAATTTCTTATTTCTTTAAAGTTTTCTTTATTAAGTATTTTATTATTCCCTATAATTTAGGTTATTATAATACTTTTCTTTCTTATTTATATTATATTATACTAGCTTGGCAAGATATTCTAGGTTATTAGCCCTTTTATAGGTATTCTTTTCCCTTTAAATTTAATTCTTAATCTCTTTATCTCTTACTAGTAGATTTCTTATATTAGCTTTTTATATATAAGAAATATATAACAGAAAGGGTTTTAAATAGGTAAACTAGTCCATATTAGGTTTAATATTTGCAGAGTTATAGGGCGTTATATTAAGTAGTTAAGGAGTGTTATATCTCTTAATAGTAAATAGAGCAGGTTAGGCATATTTAGGTAAAGAAGTCTTATTAATAGCTAGTAAGCTAAGTTCTATCTAATACTAAATAAATATATATATATATAATATAGTAGTTTATAGTATTATAAGTCAGGCTTATAGCAAGTTATAAGTTAATATTATAAGCCATATTATAAGGCTTATAGGTATTATAAGGCTTATTTATAAGTTATTATGCAATTAGCTAGATTATTAGTAAGTTATATATATTATAAGCGCTTCCCCTTATTAGGTTATAATATAATCTCTCTCCCTTTATTAGTCTTATTCTTAAGACCTATATATCTGCCCTTCTTTTTATATTATCCTAATATATATTAACTTAAACTTATAATTATCTATATAAGTTACTAATACTATATTAGAGTCTAGAGCTACTTATAATTATTAAGTATAAGCTATTTTAATTAAAAATACTAGTTTTCTTATTATACTATATAATTACTATAAACCTTAGGGTTTAAAATATTAGGCTAAGGAAGGCTATTCTAAATATATATAATATACTTATTGCAGTTATTAGTATAATAGTAAGGGTATTTTAATTCTTAAAGGTTTATTACTTATTTCCTGTCTTTCTTTTATATATTAGGTCTAATTCTTTTATAGCTAATTGCTTTACTATAGAGAAGTATTATTTAAAATATAAAAAGGAAGTAGCTAAAACTAAATTATTATAATTATAATAATAAGTAAATAAGTATTTAAGTTATTTAATATATCTTTATTATTAAAAGTAATAGTTATAAGAATATAATAATAAGATGCTTTATTATAATATTAAGATTATAAATAATCTTAAGGTTTTAGATAATATAAAGTCTTTTACTACTATTAAGGCTTAATTATTAAGAGCTACTAATATTATTAATTAAGGTAAGGTTTTTTCTATTAATATTAGTAGAAATTCCTTAGGAGTTATTAGGCATTAGTAAGGTATTTAAGTAGTTCCTATATATTTTCATTTTCTAAGTAGTCTTTCTATTTAATAAGGTATTTTATCTATTTATTAATTCTCCTTATATCTTTAATTACTTTTACTTTATAGACTTTTAGTCCTTTAATTTCTGTTAGTTTATTGCCAGTCTTAATATATATTATATTAGCTACTAATTTAAGTAATATAATATAAAAGATTAAATAAAGCCTAACTTTTAGTAATAAGTCTAGTTTATAATTATTTTTTAAGATTTTTCTTTTAACTTTATATAGCCTAATATACTTATAGTCTAATTTATAGCTTAGTTATTTTATTATAATGTTTTTTATAATTAAGTAAACTATATCTCCCTTTAAGAAGGTTAGTCTCTTAATCCTTTTTATATTATAGTATTTTTTTATTTATTTTCTAATAAATTCTAATTTTTTCCTTAATTCCTTATATAGGGCTTTTAAGTCTTTACTCTTAATTATAGCAGCTAGGTTAACTATTTTTAGTTTTTNTTTTTAAGATTTTTCTTTTAACTTTATATAGCCTAATATACTTATAGTCTAATTTATAGCTTAGTTATTTTATTATAATGTTTTTTATAATTAAGTAAACTATATCTCCCTTTAAGAAGGTTAGTCTCTTAATCCTTTTTATATTATAATATTTTTTTATTTATTTTCTAATAAATTCTAGTTTCTTCCTTAGTTCCTTATATAGAACTTTTAAGTCTTTACTCTTAATTATAGTAGCTAGGTTAATTATTTTTAATTCTTATAATATATAGTATAAGTCTAAGGTAAATTTAAAGTTTATTACTAAAGGTATTATTTTTATATTTTTATTATATACTATATTATAGGTAAGTTAGGTACTTAATAACTTTTCTACCTAATTATTTTATTTATAGTTAATATAGTATTATAAGTATTATTTTAATACTTAGTTTATTTATTTAATTTATTTATCTATTTATAATCTAAATACTATTAATAGTTAGTAGTTTAGTCCTATATATACTATAAGTATTTACTAGAACTTGCTTATAAATATAATTCCTCTATTTATTAAGATCTTATATAATAACTTATATTCTCTAACTATCTTATTATAAAAGATATAAGCAAGTTATTCTGCATTTATAGCTTCTTTATAAGGTATATAGTAAGAGAATTTAATAAGTTAATTTACTATAACTAAGATATTATTATAAAAGATTTTAATTAAGGGTTTTTTTAATAAGGGTAGCTTAGTTATATAGTTTATTATAATTACACTTTATAGTCTTTTTATTACTTTTAGTAATTGCAGTAAGCTATAAGGTTTATATTATTATACTTTAGTTTTTATATATAAGTTATATTATTTAATTACCTTCTTTACTATCTTCTTAATTCCTTCTTAATTATAATATATTTAAATATATTTTAGGGTTTTTATAATGCCTTAGTAGCTATATAGGGGATATCTATATATATCTTATACTAGGTCTTCTCTAAACTATTTAAGTATTTATAATTTATTATTATAGGTAGGTATTTTAGCTTTACTTTTAATAGGATCTTAAATATTATATCTTATAGTAGTATTTTAAATTTTATCTATTTATTCTTCTTAATTTATAAATTTATAATTACTTATAAATCTTAAAGTTTTTACTTATTAAGTAAATTAGTATTTTCCTTTATTATTCTTTCTTAAAAATTATTTTTTTACTTTTATTATATTAATATTATAAATTAGGTATTAACTAATAGTATTAGCTTATTTATTATTTAAACCCTTATAATAAATAATTATAAAGTTAAATTTATATAGGTATTTAATATAATATAATTATTATTAATTAAGTTCTTATATTATAGTAAAGTATAAAATATTTTAATAATTAGTATAGACTTTAATTTAGTATATACTTCTTATAAGGTAATACTTAAACTCCTTAAAGCAGTTAATAATTACTAAGAATTCTTTATTATAAATAAGGTAATTTAGTTTTACCTTATATAATTTATAAAAATAAAATATAATTAGGTAAAGCTTTCCTTCTTTATCTTATTATTTAATTTATCCTCTTAAAGCAAAATCTAATAAGTTAATCTTTAGTTTTATTTCCTTATTAAGGTTAAATATAACTAATATAGGTTTATTAAAGATAGCTTATTATAGTACTTTAAATACTACTTATATATCTTATTTCTATATAAATTTCCTATCTTTCTTTATAAGTTTTATAAGTAGGTTTGCGATTTTGCTAAAGTCTTTAATAAATCTTTAATAATAATTAGTAAATCTTAAGAAGCTTTAAACTTCTTTAACTATTATTAGTAAGGGCTAATTTACTATTATTAAGATTTTCTTTTATTTTATTTTAATTTTACTAGGTATAATAATATATCTTAAGANTATTATTAATAAGGGCTAATTTACTATTATTAAGATTTTCTTTTATTTTATTTTAATTTTACTAGGTATAATAATATATCTTAAGAAGTTTACTTTTTTTATATAAAAGTAACTTTTTTCTAGTTTAACTAGTAAGTTAATATCTTATAAGGCTTTTAAAACCTTATAAATATATTCCTTATATTCTTCTTTATTATTTAAGAAGATTAAGATATTATTTAAGTAATATATTATAAAGATATCTAAATACTATTAAAGTATATTATTAATTATCTATTAAAATATTATAAATATATTAATAAGTCTAAATAGTATTACTAAATACTTAAAGAGTCTAAANAAAGTATATTATTAATTATCTATTAAAATATTATAAATATATTAATAAGTCTAAATAGTATTACTAAATACTTAAAGAGTCTAAATTTAGTTTTAAATACTATCTTCTATTTATCTCCTTTTTTAATATAAATCAGGTTATAAGCTCTCTTAAGGTTTAAAGTAATAAAGATTTATTTACCTTATAGGCAGTCCTTAAGTTTTATAATAAGTAGAAATAAGGTCTTATCCTTAATTATAAAGGCATTTAACCTCTTATAATTTATAATAAGTTATAGTTTTTTATTTTTCTTTAAAATAAATATTATTAAGAATCCTATTAATAAGTTAGATATCTTAATATTCCTTTTTATTAGTTTTATATTTAGGTATTTTCTTAAGGTAGTTAATTCCTTTTTATTAAGGTTATAAATTTTTTAAAATAGTAAGTTATCTATTTTAAACTATATTTTATAGTCTTAATAGCTATATTATAGTATTTTTATTTTAAGTTCTTCTTTAAATAATTTTTTATAAATATAATATTTTTTTAAGATATTCTTAAATTTATCTTATTATTCCTTTTTTTAAGTTCTTTTTAATATTTTAATTATTTATCTAAGTTATATAGTTAAGTTCTAAGGAGACTTAAGATCTAGTAGTTTTATTATTTCTTGCCTTTTATATACTTATATTATACTCTTATTAAAGGTAGTAAATTCTTTACTTTATACTTGCCTATACTATCTTCTTTAATTAGGGTTTAAGATTTCTTATTATTTATTATAATTATTTTATTATTATTACTATTAAGGTTACTAGAAAAGGTAACCTAGCTAGTCCTTTAGTTAATATATAGGTTTTTCTTTTATAGCTAATCTATATTAAGAAGGATATTAACTTCCTTATTTAAAGGAAGTATATTAAAGTCTATTCCTTAATTCTTTCCTTAAATAAAGACCTTAAGGTAATTAATCTCTTAATTTATAATTTTATTATTATAATTAAATAATTATCCTTTTATATTAAGTAATCAGTAAGGTTCTTACTTCTTTCTCTATAGTAGTTTTAGCTATATAACTATTTCTAAGTTAATAAAATTTTATTTAGCTTTATAATTAATTTATATATCTAGCCATTTTCCTTTAATTTAAACTTTTAATATTAGGTATTTTAATATTAAGTCCTTATATAACCTTAAAGTATTAAGTAGTTTAAGTTATTCGTATTTTTACTCTTTACTTATTTAATACTTTATTATAAATAGTATATAACTTTTCTTAATATATCTTAATATATTTACTTATAGTTATTATTATTATACCTTTTTTTATTAAGATAGTTATTAATAAACTTATTATTAGCTAATTATTACTAGAAATATTCTTTTAGTTTTATATCTTATTTATTTATATATTATTCTTATATTAATTAAGGTATAGCTAGGTAAAGTCTATTTGCTTTTTATTAGTATTATATTTCTTTAGTAATATTTAAAGTAATCTTGTTATTTATTAAGTTATTTATTAAGTAGTTATATTATCCTTAGCTTATTTTTTCCTAGTATTTATTTTCCTATTTTTAGTATTTTTCTTTAATTTTACTAATTTCTACTTAGTTAAATGCCTCCTTAAGGTTAATTAAGGTAAAGATTCTTTCTTAAGTTATATTATTATTATCTAACTTTATTCCTATTAATCCTTTCTTTAAGTAGTTAAATTTTCTATTTATAATTTCTTTAAATTCTTTTTTAGCTTTTTTAATAAGTCTTTATAATTAATAAATTCCCTTATAGAGTTAGTTTACTTTATAGGTCTATTAATAATAAGCTATATTAAATTATAATTCTATTACTTTTAGGTTTTTATATTATATATATATTAAATACCTTTTTATTTCTTTTCTTAAGTATAGTTTATTATTAAGTATATTAGGAATTATTATTAAAAACTAATTATTATTAAGCTTTTCTTATTTATATATTTTATATTAATAATATTTATAAGATAATTATAATATTTCCTTATATTATTTATTTATAAGAAATATTTAAATATTATCTTATTTATTAAATTTTTCCTTTTTATATAAGGGGTTTATAATATTATTAATATAATAAGCTTTAATATTTAAGAGTTTAAGTATATTAATATTTCTATATTCTCTAGCTCCTTATATATATTATTCTTTAAGTAAGGTCTATATTTTAGTTCCTGCTTTATTAAATAATAGTTTATAAGGTTATTTCTATTTTAGCTTAAGTTATTTATCTTCTTTATAAAGGTATTATATAGTTACTTATACTACTCCTCCTTTATATTTTATACTTTAGGAATATTAATAATAATAGGCATAAACCTTAGCTTTTGCCTTTTATTCCTTATTAAAGGCTTTTTTTTTCTTTTATAATTTAGTTTTAGTAAATTTAGGCATTTTATATTTTATAATATATCCTTTTTTTATTTTTATTATAATAGTTATTTTATCTTATTAAGTAATAGTCTTTATAAGGATATTATTTATTTATTTAGATACCTAAGCTTATTTATTTATATTAAAGGTAATTACCTTTCCTTACCTTATTATTTTTAAGACTTATAGTTCTTTAAGTTTATTATTCTTCTTTTAGTTTTCTTTTTATTTTTAATATCTTTCTTTTTACCTTTATTAAAAGTATTCCTTTTATTCTAGGTTTTTTATTTTTTAGTAATAGTAATTTTTATTAATTTTATTTTTATAAAGTCTTTATTATTTTTTTTCTTCTTCTATAAGTTCTTTCTTTTCTTATCTCTTATAGGCCTTTAATAATAGTTTTATAAAAGTTAATTTATAATATAAGACTATATTATATCTACTTTAAGTTATTTCTAATATTTATATATATATAGCTATCTAAGGGTTATACTATTTAATTAGTCTTAAGGTCTACTTACCTTAATTAAAGTCTTTAGGTTTTTTAAGTTTTAGGCATTATTATATTATATATTTAAACTAATTATAGTTATAGTACTTATATTTAGATATATCTTGCCTTTAATTATTATTATTTTTACCTAGCTAAATAGCTTTAAGTATTATAGGTCTTAACTATATTCTATATAAGGTATTATTTTACTAGTTACCTTATTATTATCCTTAGTTTTAAAAGTTACCTTAATTATTATTATTTTATTTTTAATTAATATAATATAAATTAAAGTTATTACTTTATTTATAGTTAACTCTTTCTTTTTTATATTTATATTATTATTTATTAATCTTAATTACTATAATAATATATATAATTAGACCTTTTTTAAGTTTATTAATTAAATATAATTTATCCTTAACTTCTTTTTTTAGTTTTTTATATTAGATTTCTATTAGGGCTTTATTATCTTATTTAATTTTAAATATAAGCTATTTAAATTTAGTAAAATAGGCTATATAAGACTTATATTACTTAAGTATAAGTAGTTCTGCTATAGCTTATTATTCTTTATTAATTACTTTAAAATTATCTTTAAGAGTTTATTTAAAATTGCCTTAGTTTTTAAAGATATTTTAAATATCTTAATCTTATATTTCCTTTTTATTTTTAAGAAAATTTCTTAAAATAAGTTTAAACTAATCCTTTATATCTCTTTAAATTAAGCTTATAATATATAGAAGTTTCTTTATAAGGATATTTAGCTTATTTTTATAAAGGCAGAAGTAAGCCTTTATTTAAGTTAAGAATAAGATTATATCTATAGCTTAGCCTCTAAAAGGTTCTAGCTTAAGGGGCTTAAGTGCCTTTTTAAAGTCCTATTTATTACTGCCTTTATTAATAGTTATAGTAAAATATATATTTACCTAAGCTTATAAAGTATAAATAGTATTATAAAGTTATTAGACTTTAGTTATTATTTTAATAATACTAGGTAGTACTTTAGTATAAGGAGGTATTAGGCTAGTATTACTAGATATCTTAATAATATAATATTACTTAATTATTAATATAATATATTTTAAATAAAAGCTATTAATATATAATAAAAAGGGTTTTAAATAGGTAAATTAATTTATATTAGGTTTAATATTTATAAAGTTATAAAGTATTATATTAAGTAGTTATAAGGTATTATATCTCTTAATAGTAAATAAAGCAGGTTAAGTATATTTAGGTAAAGAAGTCTTATTAATAGCTAGTAGGCTAAGTTTTATAAAAGTGCTAATAAATATAATTTATATATTAAAGAGGGCCTTATAGCTTAATAGAGAATATAAGTAATTTAAGGCTTAGATTTATAGGGATTAGTTATAATTTATAGTAATCTAGTCTTAAAGTATTATAATCTAAGTAATTTAATAGAAGAGGATTATTACTAGGAGAAGTAATCCTATAGTAATTAGTGAAAATTATAGGGGCTACGTAATATAGATACGGGGGTTGTAATACTTTTACTAATACTAGTTATATCTATCTTAATATTTATATTAATTATATAAATTATTATTCTCCTTTTTGATTTTTCTTTAGGAATTATTCTTTTATTTTTAATATATTAGTATTATAATTTAGTTATTTGCTAATTATATTTGCTTTTGTATTATCTAATCCTTTTTTATAAATAATTATAAAGTTAAATTTATAAAGGTATTTAGTATATTATAATTATTATTAGTTAAGTTCTTATATTAAAGTAAAATATAAAATATTTTAATAGTTAATATAAACTTTAATTTAATATATACTTTTTATAAGGTAGTATTTAAATTCCTTAAAGTAATTAATAATTACTAGGAATTCTTTATTATAAATAAGGTAGTTAAGCTCTACTTTATATAGTTTATAGGAATAAAACGTAATTAAATAAAACTTTTTTTCTTTATTTTATTATCTAATTTGCCTTCTTAAAGCGAAATTTAATAAGTTAGTTTCTAGTTTTATTTCCTTATTAAGGTTAAATATAACTAGTATTAGTTTATTAAGAATTACTTATTATAATACTTTAAATACTATTTATATATCTTATTTTTATATAAACTTTCTATCTTTCTTTATAAGTTTAATAAAAGAATTAATAATTTTATTAAAATCTTATATAAATTATTAATACTAATTAGTAAATCTTAAAAAGCTTTATATTTCTTTAATTATTATTAATAAAGGCTAATGTACTATTATTAAGATTTTCTTTTATTTTATCCTAATTTTACTAAATATAATAATATATCTTAAGAAGTTTACTTCTTTTATATAAAAGTAACTTTTTTCTAATTTAATTAATAAGTTAGTATCTTATAAGGCTTTTAAAACCTTATAGATATATTTCTTATACTCTTCTTTATTATTTAAAAAGATTAAGATATTATTTAAGTAATATATTATAAAGATATTTAAATATTATTAAAGTATATTATTAATTATTTATTAAACTATTATAAGTATATTAATAAGTCTAAATAGCATTATTAAGTACTTAAAGAATCTAAACTTAATCCTAAATATAGTTTTCTATTTATTTCCTTTTTTAATATAAATTAAGTTATAAGCTCCCTTAAGGTTTAAAGTAATAAAAATCTATTTACTTTATAAGCAGTCTTTAAGTTTTATAATAAATAAAAGTAAGGTTTTATCTTTAATTATATTACGCTCTTATAATTTAAGACTATAACTAGCCTAATTTATATTAAGTATTAATTAGCTTTATAGCCTTTATTAACTCTATTAACTATTTCTTTATATTATTAAGTTATTATTTATATAAGTTCTTAATTAAAGTCTTTAATTTAAGGTCTTTAATAAATCCTTTATTACTTACCTTTATAAGCCTTTTTATTATAAGGAATTACTTTAGCTTTTATAATAACTTAATCTTTTCCATAAAGTAGCTTTTAGAAATTATTAGCTTTTTATAATAATAATATATAAATAAAAAGATCTTATAGCCTAAAGTAGCTTATTAAATAAAACAAATATTATTTTTTTATTTTAAGTTTTTTTTTATTTTTAATATTATAATATAAAGCTTATCTTTATATTTATAATCTTTAAGAGCTATTATAAGATAAGGGATTCAATTAGGTATTTTAATATAAAAGGCCTTATTAAATAGCTATAGGTTTTTTAGGAGTATTTTAATTATATAGCTATAATGCTATTAGCAGTTGCGGTTAAAAGTCAGGTCGGATGACTTACTGGTAAGTTCGCGGCGCGGTCTCTAGTACTCAGGCTTTGGCTGACCTAGAAGTAGAAGCGTGATAGACGATTGAAACGTGCCTTTAAAGTAGGTTGAAGGAAGAAGGTTAGGGCCAGCTGATAGGCAGGTAAGGCTTTTTAGCTGGCATATATATAGCTAGATATAGGCTATAGTTAAGGCAGCTAATTATAATAATTTAACTTAATAAAACTTTATTAGCTATAAGGGTAATAAATATTTAAATTTTATTAAATTTTTGAAATACTTAAATATACCTTTTAAAGCTAACTTATAAACTTAAAAAAAAAAAATCTTATTAATAATTAATAAATTAAGTTTTATCTAATATTAAATATATATTTAGGTAGCTTATAGTATTATAAGACAGGCTAATAATAAGTTATAAGTTAATATTATATGCTATTTTATAAAGCTTATAATTTATTATAGGTTTTAATATAAGTTAATATATAATTAGTAATATAATATAATAATAATTAAGAGTTTAAGTTAACTTATAAGAAAAGTAAAACTTATTAATATTAATAAATATAATTTTAAAAATAAAACTTAAAAAAAAAAGAAATTATATTATATATATTATATATTCTCTTTAAATATACTTATTAATTAATAATAAATTAGACATACTAAATCTTAATCGTTTAATAAAAATAAATATAAAGACATTTAAAATATAAAAATATTAATTTAAAATTATTAAAACTCTATCTAAATTTATAATAAATATAAACCTTTTATATTACAATTTATACCTTAAATATATATATATATATAAACTATATTTATTAGTATTTCTATATATTTTAATTTACTAGCTATTAATTTACCTTCTTTATAATAATTAAGCCTAATATATATTAAATCTACTATTAAGAGATATAATACTTCTTTTTACTTAGTATTATACCTTGTATAGATTAGTTTACCTGTTTAAAACCAAACCGTCATAAGAGATCTATGTAAAGCCCACGCAAACGAACCTGATCCACGGTGCTGATGACTTTTATTGGTGGCATTGGTCACCAGTTGATTGGGCTGTTGTAGAATTATAGCCCACGGGTAACTTTATCCCGAAAGTCAGATAATCGGAATCTCATTTGCCGCACGCAATCGAAAATGTGTGGATCTTTGCCTCAGTATACAGTTATTGGTAATCGACTTTCTCCTATGGCGTATATTTCCTCTTTTTGAATACCCTTTACTGACCATCTTGTTCTTCCCTAATACAGCTCTAAACCAGACGGGGACGCAAGCTGGAGTGCGACTATTAGAGAAATGCGGTATCCCTGCATCAAAGTGGAGAGGCACTCCAGCCCATTGCTTTGAAAAGTGCAATCCTCAGTTTTGAGGCCATCTAGATCCAATGAGCTCAATTAGCCACGACCAGCAAGCGTCTTTTCGGGCTTCATTCCGAGATGTATGACGTTCATATATGCGGGCACGCAATGTGACTTTCTTCCCCACAGACCCAGAAGAGACCACAAGTCAAGTGATACGTTGGAAAACGGAGAAGATAAATAGGAGACTGATTATTGGTTCTTGGCTGTCAAATATGGTCGTAATTATGCCAATCCGCAATGCAGCGCATAAGCGTGACAAAGCAACTGTATATGCGCGAGGCTCTATAAGGTAGACATGGCTGTCTTGTACTACCGGCTAAATACAGAACAAAAGCACAGTTATGAGACACTTCTTCTGAATTGTGAGGGCACACATGTAGACTCGCAGCCTGCTTTGAGTGTACTAATACATAAAAATCCCAGTCGTATCCTCGTTGAATCTCTCACCATCTCTCCACTTTATTCCAGGTTGGATATATACCAAGTCACCATTAAACAGAAACCTATAACTAGAGTCAATGAGCTCATCTGATCTATCAAGTTTACCAACTCCTAATGGCATCGGCATAACCGTATTCTGCTTGCTGTCATTCTGGTGGCTCGGAACGACACTTTTAGCATGGTACCGTCTCCGACATGTTCCCGGCCCCTGGTTCGCAGGACTGAGCTACATATGGAACGGATGGATAGCCTACAGTGGTAAACAGCACCATGTGTTCGTTGCTCTCGACGAAAAATACGGCTCACTTGTCAGAATCGGCCCGGAAGTCCTACTCACTTCAGATGTAGAACTCGTCAAGCGCATGTCAGCAACGAAGAGCGCATATGGCAAATCCTCTTGGGTCGATGGCGTGCGCTTCAATTCGTACCACGAGACCATGTTTGCAGTGCGAGACCCTCAACAGCACGATCGTGCAAAGGCACCACTTGCGCCCGCATATAGTGGTCGTGACACGCCCAATCTTGAGGGCGCGGTAGACCAGCAGATCAACAGCCTGGTATCCTTGATCCGTCGCAAATATCTCTCGGAGCCAATTTCTGGTGTCTTCCGCACCCTGCCCCTCCTCAATGTCTTGTCTTATTTCACCCTCGACGTCATTTCCAAAGTGGCACTCGGTACTGAGTTTGGTTGCTGCGCTTCTGACTCGGACCCGTATAGGTTCTATGAGGGCTTGGATGAGCATATGCCTTTGATGGCGCTGACGAGTGATGTGCCGTGGATCCGAGCCGTAATGTACTCGACTACGTTTCTTGAGTACTTTGGGCCGCGCGAGACTGATACTCATGGCATCGGCCCGTTGATGAAGTAAGGCGTTCTTCCTTCACGTCTTGAAGCTAATGGCGGGAATGGTCTTGGACTAATCAATCGTATTCAGAGTTACGAATGATAATGTCCGACAGCGCTATAGTCAAGACCAGACGAAGAAGACAGATATGCTGGTATGTAAGAGCACTTACTTTCCCCTTTAACCTGAGACGTTTATTGGATGACCATTGATACTTTATGCGTTCAGAGCTCGTTCAAAGTGCATGGTCTATCAGAAGGCAACGCGCAGTCTGAGACACTTTTCATGTTTGTTGCAGGATCCGACACCACTGCATCGGCAATGCGAGTCACACTGTTCTACCTCATGTCGTGTCCCCGCGTCTATCGGAAGCTCAAGGAGGAGATTCGAGGTGCTATACGCGAGGGAAGGGCCTCAAGTCCGATCACTGCTGCTCAGGCACGAGAGTTGCCTTACCTCCAAGTACGTCCATATATACGTATAGTTTACCGTATGTGAGATACTGACTCTCGGCCTCCCTGTCAACAGGCAGTTATATATGAAGGTCTTCGTATGCGGCCAGTGACAACAGGACAGCAAGCCAAAGAGGTACCTGCGGGAGGCGACGCCATCAACGGGTACTTCGTTCCAGGTGGCACATCCATCGCCATCAATTTCTCTGCTATCTTAGGTTCAAAGGCTCTTTTTGGCCCAGACGCCAATGTCTTCCGACCAGAACGCTTCATTGGACTTTCAGCCTCCGATCTCGCCGAGATGCGCCGCAATGTGGAAATGAACTTTGGTTACGGCCGGTGGATGTGTGCAGGAAAACCGTTGGCGTTTATGGAGCTTCAGAAAGTCTACTTTGAGGTAATTGATTCAGAAAGCTGCATACCGGCTTCTGAAGTTATGTGCTGACCTGTGCTGCGATAGTTGCTACGGGCATTTGATTTCCAGCTTACCGAGCCTCTTAGTCCCATGCGTTCTGAAAGTTACGCCTTGTTCCGTGATTTTGGACTTAACGTGCGTGCTACGGTGGCAGAAGATATGGACTAGGTGTTGGAGGACACAAGACGAGAGATGAGAAGGTGACTGATTTGGCCATATAACAACAAGCGATGTCGTGGATGGGTATTGTGGGAAGATAATGATGGAGTTGCTGCTTACAAAATACGCGCTGTTAGGAGTATGATTGGCCATAGTCAGTTCTTCAACAATCTTATTAAAGTCGCGTTTCCTATAATAGATTGATAATTCATTTTTCTTAAAGGAAATAGTTTGTTAAAATACTTCAGCAGTTAGTCTCCTTTTGATTGACGCATTGGCCTAGTCGAAGAGTCTGTACGGCGCGTGCCGTTCCCCATGAGAGATTTACATTGACACTATCAAACTTACGTCCTGACGTCTTGGATAATCTCACCACTATAGGGATCACCAGTTGGGGACATATAAGCAGAATAGCTCCCGAAAAAGGTAGACGACACTGGCGCTCCTCACGGTAGCGCCTCTCTCGTCAAACACTCTTACATACAAAATTTACCAAGCACATGTATGTTCCTCGTGTCTCAACCCACTGACTGTCGACGCACTGTGAATCAACCACCTGATATATGACGTTGGCCGATCAGCCAATGAACTCATGCTTGGGAAAAGTGAAACAGTCACAAGGCGACGACAAGCGCAGGATCATTTTATTTTTTGAGGAAGCTTACAAGACCTGTTCCTCTGTTATCTATCTGATAACAGTGGCCCTCATCTTTACATAGTGATCATGAGGTCAAACCGCTTTATACATGTCTCCATGACTGGGTTCTCAGCTATGTATATCACTAGAATCAGACTGATCTACTTTCATTGGCCTATAGAGTAACTGTAACAGATGCATATTATTTACTTGATATAGCAGGAAATAGCCGGCCAGTTGGCGAGGTGGCCTGAATCTGAGGAAGCAATTCTGACCAAACGACTTTGAAACGCCGGTCACGCTCTTCTCCAATCGTGAGGAGTCCTTGAAGATATTCCAGCTGCAATTTCCGTATTCACCACACCGAGGCTGAAAGCCGACAAAAGCACAAACCTGGCAGTAGGAGATGGGCTACTATAATCAGCAATGATCTCAGGTGCGCATAAATCACTGTAGTATGGTGAATTCGAACCTAAAGAGCGACAAGGGAAATGGATGGAACTTAGCGCGAAAGCACCAGTTCCGGACATCACAGATTCGTTCCTTGACGGGGAGCAATGCCTTATTACAGGCCATCCAACACACCCTGTATGAAATCACCGCTGCCAGGTATGGCAGTCAAGATCTGATGACTTTTAGTTTCACAGGACATTTTACGCCAGGAATCTTTCACCACCTATGACACTCGATCAGCTTCCCGACCTATTAGGCTTTTAAACACAGGCATTTTATTTCTAACAGTTTTCAAGTCGCCTGTAGAGTTCCAGGGCTTTTCGAACGGTACTTGTAACATCTGCCGGGACTGCTCGCGAATTAATGTGCTTCGAAAACAGATAACCAGATCAAAATAACATGTCTCTTACAGCACCTGTCTGCCTTACTTCACTTCTTCCAGCAGGCCACTCTTACCAAAATGTGTGAGAAGATAGTAGTAGCCTCCATTCAACCAACAATAGTCACCGGTTATGCTCACGGACTCAACTTCTCTCTCGCCTGTCTCATTACCTCTGATTAGCGGCTGCTGCCATGCTACGCTGCATCATATTCCCCAGAGATGAGAAACTTTCTCAAGAAACTAATACGAAAGAACCTCTGGTTTCTTATAATATTGATTTCAATCTTAACTATTATTCCTGAACAACTTGTAAGGGCCACAGTAACCATTCTTTCCAGTAACTCCCAAGGACATCTGCTATTACTTCCACTATTGCTTTCCCCCAGCCTTCCAAGAACCAGTAGTTCCTTACGCTATGCAGAAGTGCTCCAAATAGGGAAAAGAGGATTAAAGACGGCGGTTGCCTCTGTCGCAGGAGTGAGAAGTACGAGTCAGGTGCAAAATGAATAAACATCAGAGGCCCAGACCACTCTTTATTATATCCCCAACTGTTTCTCGTCTCAGAGTCCATGTCGCGGAACTGCGACGAGTAAAGTCGACATTTCCGAAGGATTTGAAGCGCCTTTTCATAGATTTCAGCACAATCGGAGTTGCTCCAAGTCTCACGGACGCGACAGAAGCAGGCATCTTCAGGGCCCTGACTGTCTTGATCCGGATCAAGTTCATACCAATTCCCAAGACTCATTATGGCCTTCATCCTCCCAAAACGAAGGTAATTATGGGTAGGCTCAAGCACAGCTTCCATACCGCGGATCATGGGAATCCATTCAGTACCCAAAACCTTCTCCTTCTGTGCCAATATCGACGAGGTAGGGATTCCGTCTACAGCCTCGTGAAGTGGATTCGATATAGCAAAAACATATAAAACATTGCATATGGACCAGGTAAATAAAGCTTCGCTGTTCTCTTCGGTGATGATGGAAATTTCTTTCTGAAATCCGGACAAGGCCTCGTTATGATGATACATGCCAACCAGCCAACTTCGCGTTCGGTCAGTTGGAGATTGGTGAGCAATGTGTAAGGCAGCGAGGCCTAGCAAAGCATGCAAGACGAATGGATATCGGATACCAATTTGAGGTAGTGCTTCCTGCCATATGTACAGTGTCTTGGGACATCTGCAGAGATCAACACTTGTAGAGATGGTCCAGTGGTGGAGCAAATGTAACTGGTTCAACTCCAATGTTTGAGTCGTTGTATGACCGAGACTCTGCAGCGAAACGCTGGCTGAGGCCGACGTTCTTGTTGACACTGAGGCATTGGAAGGGGACGGTGACACGCCCAGTGATGGTTCTAGAGAGGCCGATACCGGTGGTATAGACACTGATGCTGTGGATGATCCCACTACTCCATCTGGGTATTCACAAACGATTCGGCGGCGCGCGCATGACAGGCATGTTGGGTGTTCCTCGCTACACTGACAAAGGGGGGCAAATCCTTGTTTCAGCCTTTGGCCGGGAAAGGAAAACAGGGATACGTAGACGGGCATACCTTAACTCGGCGTTTTCTGCAGTCGAGGCAGCCATTCTTGGACTTTTTGTGTGGCTTGCGTGTCCGAGGTCTTGGTAATGACCCCATGATTTACAACCCGATACGTAAAATGCAGAAAGGGTCCAGCCGATTCGTAGGCAAACAGAACGGAAAACAGTAAACGGGGCTGCAGCAACGGTGAACGATGTACGAAGAAGAACGACAAATGGGATGGGAATGTGATGGAACGAAGAGAAGACTGAGAAATCGTGTTACTAGGCTAGCTCTCAACAGTTAGGTGGCAAAGCGGAGCTTAGCGAGTTACCTGGTGGGTTGGTGGGTACGGCTCTTGGAAGAATCACCACCAACGTTTAATCTCTTAGGCTTCATCCTCGTTTAGCCTCGTTTAGCCTCGTTTAACTTCTTTGGCTCGCGACATGTGACAAGTCCGGGTTTGTCAAGGTATGAAGTCCGCAGCTCCACATGCAAACAGAAAGAATCGAGGACTGTATAAGGTTTGGCCTTATTGTTCTTTTATCAGAAAGCTTACAATGTATCAGGAACAAATAGGACAGCACCATGAATGGACATCTACAATGGTTGGCCTTTCTTTAATAACAGAAACAAACAGGATCTGAAGTCATTGAAATGGCTACTATAATGTTTAGATTGTCCTTTCCTTGATCATGTCCTTTATCATCAATGCCGACTTCTTCGGCGTCCTTTCAAGCGTATCGTAGTCTATGAAAGTCACGCCGAACCTGATGCCATATCCATCAGACCATTCTGGTGATTTTGTCAGTATTGGCACTTGGTTTGAAGCAGACTATCGCTCTTCGCAATTGTGGGTGAATTTAACTGACCTAGGTTATCCATCAAAGACCATCCAAAGTATCCGGAGACCTCTGCACCGTCCTGTATGGCCCCGACCAATGAATCTAAATGTTGGCCGAAGTATCGCTGGCGAAATTCGTCCTCAACAGATTCTTCCTTACTCATCTTGTCCTCACCAGGGCATGGGCACCCGTTCTCAGTGACGCAAATGGGCTTCCCATACTTCTTGTAGATCCTCACAAGATGCTTCCGGAAGCTCTTGGGCGAGGAGCGGAGCCAGTCAGAGCCGCTTAGCTCGCCGATAGGGATGCCTTCCTTATTCTCTGGCAACTCATCTACATTGCCTTGGAAGTCCGTGTCTGGCGGCGGGGTGGTGCGGTGGCGGGCGAACTGAGCAGTATAATAGTTCATACCGCAAAAGTCGATGTCAGCCTCGCGCAGCAGAGCAAAGTCGGCTTCTGTAATGGCGGGGAGACGGGATCCAAGCTGCTCACGCATAACAGGAGGGTAGTCTTGTGCAAGCCTGGACGGTATCAACAAGTTAGCAGGACGACAGAACTAGATACGGTTCCTCACATAGTAGGGTTGGCAAACCAGCCATACCAGAATTCCATTCGCCTCTCAGCAGCTTCCTGGTCCCTGGAGTCGGTAGCATCCCACGGCTCAAAGTAATCGCCACTGAGGGAGATACCGATGCGGCCAGCTTCCTTCGATTTGAACTCCTTGTTGTACAATCTCGCTGCTCTCGCATGGGCTAGGATCAGGTTATGGCCGACGATCCAAGGTTCTCTCGCTGAGTCACCAGCATCGCAGTCTGGGTTCGTGCTGCTTCGTCCGGGGGCAAAGCAGCCTAAAGAGAACCCCTAACCTTTCTGTTAATATCTGCTAATGCACCATCTCCCGGAATTCCATCACAAGTACTCACTTTGATGGAAACGACCCATGGCTCATTGAACGTGATCCAATTCTTAACTTTATCACCAAAGCGTATATAACATAGCTTGGCATAATGCTCAAAGTCCTGTTGTGACTCCTCGTTGAGCCAACCTCCGTACCGGTCCTGCAAAGCTAATGGGAGATCCCAGTGATAGAGAGTTATCCAGGGGGTGATCCCTCGAGCAATTAGCCCATCGATGATTTTATTATAAAAAGTGATGCCCTCTTCGTTCACGGGATCATGTCGTCCTCCTTGCGGAATGATGCGCGACCATGACAGAGAGAAACGATAGGCCTTGGCACCGTATTTGGCAAGGAGGTCAAGGTCCTCCTCATATCGATGATAGTGATCGCAAGCGATATCGCCGTTGGCACCGTTGGTACGCGATGGATCGATGTGTGTAAAGGCATCCCAAATGGAAGGGCCTCGCCCGCCATCTTTCACGCCTCCTTCAATCTGATAGGAAGCGGTTGCAAACCCCCACTCAAAGTCCGAAGGAAGTCCCTTGGGCGCCGGTGCAGAGGTATATTGGCGTGCCATGGCTCTCGTGCCTCTCTTCTCTGGGTTACAGGCGTTTCAAGTTATATCCGTCGGTCTGGTAGATGTCCCAAGACGAGATAGATGGGTTCTTTTATCGTCGAGAAACATTTGAGTAATTTGGAGATATAGACAAAACGCACGCTTAGATATCAGATACAACAATTTCACGACACTTTTTTCATTTTCCTTGCAAACTCCACAAATGCAATAAGGTGGGACAAGAGCTAGTCTAGAGGGAGGCCACCAATGTCGAGCCTTTCGGGCGATCTGTGGACTCCCTTCAATCACCCTAGTCAAGAATCCCCGCATGGCCCACCGAGGTATAACTAATTGCCCGACCCGTCTGCTGCATTTTGTCCGAGTTTCCCTCTCTCCTTTGTCTTATCCACATATCTTCCTATACCCACATGATAAGGGAATGACCTCTTCCTCAGGCCCAAAGCGGGCTTGTGGGCTATGTCGTCGCCGCAAAGTCAAGGTTTGTGACGCCGAGGTTCCGCGATCGGTGAATCTCTGTCCTTTTTTAGTAGCTAGTCAAGCAGTCTTGTTGCTAACGCGGTACCAACGCAGTGTGATGGATGTCCGACTTGTAGCAACTGTCGTGCCGCAGGGACAGCTTGCCAGTATGCCCCTCCGAAGAAAAGAGGTCCCAAGCCTGTTCGATACTGCGGCAGTATCTCAGACGATACCCCAACTCCGATATCACCTCTCACCGATCCATCCGAGATCCTCGAGGATCCGTCACTCCCCTCTCCAGCGACCTGCCTCCAACCAACCACAGCTGTGAGCCAGACAGAGCATAGCTGTATCAGCAGCAGCCAAGTGGAGAGACCAGCATCACTGGCGGAGAGTCAAACCGAAGCTGCTGTCAGAATCTTTCTTGATTTCTTGGCAGGGCTGCAAACTCCTGCTTCAGTTGGATCCTCGGCATCGATTGCTAATCGCTGCATTTTCCTATACACTCGTTATGTGTTCGGGTCTGTTCCTCTTTGCCATGAAGCCTCACTGCGAGCAACAGTCACTCGATTCTTCGACACACAACAGCATTCGCCTTGTGAAGATGCCCTGGACACTTACAGCTGGGCACTGAGCTGCTTTTCATCCGATGATGAGTATAGCGAGATTGAGAAGCTCAGGAGCCTGACACTTCTCCTAGCCCTGTGTGCGGCTGTGTCATATGCTGTTCCCGATTCCCTATTGCCTACTAAGCATCTCACAGCGCCGCTGTTCCTTAAAACAACGCGAGAGCTACTGAATATCTACCACGACTACGATCTCGAGCACCCTGACTCCTCGTCGCTCAATATCCGCATGTTCTTGTCATCGGCTATACAAACTTCTACGGGCACCAACGGTGTGGCCTTTCATATCTTGAGCGAAGCGGGCCTAATTGCGATGAGAATGCGTCTCTACTGCGAGAGTTCTCTTGAAGGAAGAAACCCGATCGAGCAGCAAATCCTCCGAAACGTGTTCTGGCAGCTTTACGTGTGTGACAAGACTGTCTTAGTAATGGGAGGCCGTCCCGTCTCAATCCATGAGACGTTGTTCGACACCCAGCTAAGTCTGAAGTCAAGCTCGCCAAGCCCAGTGACACTCTTTGAATATGGCCCAGAATCCAGCGGCGCCGAGATAGAAGGGCGGCTCATGGAGGGTTTTCACATCATACGTCGTCTATGGGCCATGGCTGCACGAGTCATCCGAGGCATGGAGTCACGATCCACCGGGCATACAGATAAATTTACTGAGCTGTATCAAGAAGACATGGCTGAGCTATCCAAGGCATACTTCGAGATAATCACCCTAACAAACTGTTTCCCTGCCTGGGATCCATCACCAGCTGCATTGTCACCCTATACCGACCGAGAGGTAGACACAGGTCTAAATGACATCCTACAGCGGCAAAAGACCAGTTATCTGATTTCTCTACACTCGATCAAGCTTTTCGTACTGAACTCGGCTATTTCATGTAATATGACCCGGATCGTGGGCCTAAGCGCGGAACCTCTTTCTCTCGCCATGAGACTAATAGAGCTGGCTCAAGATTTCTTCAACGTCCTCGAAACCATTCCGTTTCTTCATCTCCAAGCCGAGGGGGAGCAATGCGTAAGTGACGAACAGAGATTTACATTATAAGCGAGCTATGGTTGTCTGCGTATCTACAAAAGCTTACTGGAACAGGCCGAAAAGATTAGACGTGTTGGCAGTTTACTGCTCGAGCTTGCGCACAAATATGATGAGGAAGTTGTTACGTCCCGGGCAAGTCAGTGCGTACAGCGCTCAGTCAACCTGCTTGTCCGGCTAGATTCAAAGGCTTCCGATAGCATTGGTGGTTTAATATAATAAGTAGCCTTATTGATTTGTATGCAGCTGTATCAAGAAAATGTGGCCTCGTGATTTCTGCCGTCATCTTGACAAGGCTAGAAGAAAGTCGATCCATGAGTTCTCGGCCGTGTAATCAATATGAACATGATCAGGAATAGAAACAAAGTATGAATTGAGGAGCTATTCTCATCTGTTGGCGCTTCCGGACAGAAATCGACATAATTGCGGAATCACGGCGTTGCCTTCAGCTGAAGGGAGTCGAATGTAGCTTGTTGGCCGTTCACATAAAGCTTCTTTCCGGGTCGCCATTGCTCTGGACCTCCATGTTGCTTCGCTTCACAGCGTCAGATGTGTCAGAGAAGTCTTGGCAGGGAATCTCCCTCAAGATGAACCGTTTAATTGTCAATGACTCGCGGAGAATGAGTTTTCAAGTAACAATTACGCCGACTATACTCATCTATTTGCAATTCGGCCAAAAAGCCTGGATAGTTCATGTCAGCCCATAGCAGTCCAATCGGCAAAATTGATGATTGAACTACGCTTCTCGATGCTAAGGCTAGTAAATATTGATCCAAGTTGAACGATCTGATATTTTTGTACGGTATTCCCTGGGCCGTGCCATGATTTCACGTTACCTTGTCGTGTTCGGTGGAATTCCAACATACTGTGGGCCCCTGCTCGGGCAAATACAGTATTTATCCATTAGGTGACCCAGCTAGCTGGCCAGTGTCAAATTGGTGACGTTCCTCTTTCACACTGCGAGTTCTTCCGAATTATGTCCAATCGACTGACAAGCAGCAGGTTCAGGGCCAAATTGAACAACAACATCACTGGCTTGGTATGGCTATTGCCAGTTGTTCCAAAATCGTGTCAACGAAGAATGGCAGTGCTGGAGGCTTATCGATTAGTTTGATAGCAATCAAGGCTTTCAGAGGGCACACTCGGCCGATGGCTCCAGGGCCTCGGCCTCGATTAGAACACCCTCCGGAAATATTTTAGCTACTAGAGGCTAGCTAGCACGCGAACCCCATCGCTCTGGTGCCACTGGTCTGGTGCCCCATGGGGTGATGTATGGGGTAGAGAAGCCTTGGTCCATTTCGCACTAGTAATCCATCAATAGAGACTAGACTGTTGGCTCTCTCTTGTTGTATATAACTTCAATCTCTCCTCTCTACATCCCCAGAAACATCAAGATATCGGCCAAAGCTCCTTCGATATCATCTCCCTCACTTCTTACTATTCTCCCTCGACACGTCGACGTAGTAGCTTCGTCTCAGCTTGTCAATTCCATCATGGGCACCAACGAGAATGGCGGGCATGATGAAGTGCGGGTTCATGACCTCTGCACCAAGGAGTCATGGTGGAATGTGCCGCATTTGGTGAGATTGAACCTCATGCTTGCGGTTCCATTCATGTCGGCCTATATAGGCGGATATGATGGTAGTGTTCTCAATGGAATGCAGACTCTCGACCATTGGAAATCTGGTAAGCTTACAGAGCCCCCAATCCTCATCCTCGTGGTAGTTTGTCGATCCGGTAATAAAGTATACTGACTCTGTTTTGCCTTTCAGAATTCGACTATCCCTCTGGTGGCATTCTTGGCCTTTTGGTTAATATTCAAACCATCGGTGGCGTGGTTGCTTTGCCTATCGCCCCTTGGATGGCCGACAAGTACGGGCGACGCCATCCCATCTTCCTCGGGTCCTGCATCATCATTGGCGCTGCAATTCTGCAGGGATGTGCTACTAACATGGCCATGTTCTTGGCTGGGCGCTTCTTCATCGGCCTCGGCGGCATGTTCATCTCATGCGCTGCTCCTCCACTCCTTGGAGAACTGGCATACCCGACTCACCGACCTATCATCACCGGCATCTACAACACCACCTGGGTAAGCAGACCATCCTCCTGACCTTGCGAGTTCACCACCTAA
Organism: Fusarium cf. hostae; assembly: GCA_011035825.1. Taxonomy (NCBI): domain Eukaryota; kingdom Fungi; phylum Ascomycota; class Sordariomycetes; order Hypocreales; family Nectriaceae; genus Fusarium; species Fusarium cf. hostae. The sequence continues at coordinate 995 of WEXE01000777.1, read as the reverse complement.
TCAGTTGCTGCAATACAGTATACTGGCGCCATTGTTGCTGCCTGGGCCACGTATGGTACTTTTCACATGAACAGCAACTGGAGTTGGAGAATTCCTTCGCTCCTCCAAGCACTAGTTTCCATATTTCAGGTCATTTTTGTCTATTTCCTGCCTGAAAGCCCTAGGTGGCTTGTTGCCAATGGTCGTTCGGCGGGGGCGACCAAAGTCCTCAGCAAGCATCACAGCGGAACCGATGAGCCGACAGAGCTTGTTCGCCTCCAAATTGCCGAGATCACCAGCGCTATCGAGTTTGAACGCTCTGTTGAGTCTGTCTCGTACCTCCAGTTCTTCAAAACAAGTAGGTCTTGTGCACATGCATTGAGTGTCCCAAAACTAGAAAGTAGTGCGATGCTAATCCGTGGTCTGCTCACAGAGGGAAACCGTCATCGTCTATTAGTTGTCACTTCCCTGGGCTTCATCATCCAGTGGTGTGGTAACCAGCTTATCGGTCCCTATCTCGCTCTCGTCCTCTCAGATATCGGCATTACGGACGGCGAAACGCAGAATCTTATCAATGGAGGCCTTCAGATCTACAACTTCATCATTGCTTGCAGTTCTGCTACGCTTATCGACCGAATTGGAAGACGGCCCCTTCTGCTGACGTCCATTATCGGCATGTTATCTACCTTTACTGTTTGGACCATTTTGGCGGCACGAAACCAGATGGAGAATGGCACCCACAAGGGGTTTGGCATCGGAATTGTCATTCTGATCTTCGTCTTCTTTACCTTTTACAATATCGCCATGTCGCCTCTACCTATTGCCTACCTTCTCGAGGTTCTGCCATATACCCTGCGCTCCAAGGGTCTCAGCATCTTCAACTTGGCACAGATTTGCAGCGGCCTCTTCAACGGCTTTGTAAACCCGGTCGGATTGAAGGCCTTGAGGTGGAAGTACTATATCGTGTTTGTTGTTGCTCAACTTCTGTGGCTCAGCATCATCTACTTCACTTACCC
>WEXE01000776.1:0-26044 GCA_011035825.1 Fusarium cf. hostae | reverse complement strand
CTTAGCTAGTTAATAATAAATTAGATTAGGTTATAAGATAAAGTAGTAATAATAAATATAATAAAATAATACTTAAGATATTTATTATATATATTTATTAAATTATAAAAAGAATTACTAATAATAATATAGCTTTATATAAGAAAATATACCTAAAAAGACTTAATATTTAAAGTCTTATTTAATTATATTTAAAAATTAAATTAATAAAGACTTTAAAAATAATATTAAATATAATAGTTATATTTTAAATCTTATTATATAAGATATTCTTAAAGAATATTTAGCCTTTAAATAATTAAAAGTTTTATAACTTAACTATATTAATTTAATTAATAATAAGGAAAATTTAAAAGAAAAGGAAACAAACACAAAGCCCTTCTAAAAAGTTCTTTTTATTATTTATTATTATATATATATATATATATATATAAGTATTATTAAGTATTTATAGCAAATAATTACTTTAATTAAATATTTTTATAAAATTTAAACTTTCTTAAAGAAGAGAATTTAAACCTATATATAAGAGGGTATTATACCTCTTAAATTTAATAAGACTATTATTCCTCTAAATATTTTATATTTTATATATTTTATATATTTTATATATTTTATATATTTTATATATTTTATATATTTTATATATTTTATATATTTTTTTTTCACCTTAACTTTAGCCTTATATAAGGCTATTAAGCTTTTTGTCGTTATTATTAGTAGTTTAACTAATAAAATCCTTATAGCAGGCTATTATTATAAAGGTTAAAGTTAAATATAATTTATTTACCTTAATAATATAATTACTACCTTAATTAAGTAATATTAATATTAATTATATCTTAATAACTAAATTAACTTTATTTCCTTAACCTATTTAAAGAAATATTATATTTAATTTATTTATTATTATTTTCTTTCCCTTACCTTTAGCCCTATATAAAGCCATTAAGCTTTTTTGCTTTTCTATTAATAGTTTAAATAATAAGACCCCTATAGCAGGCTATTATTATAGAAGTTAGAATTAAATAAGGTTTATCTGCCTTAATAATATAATTACTACCTTATCTAAGCAATACTAATACTAATTATATCTTAATAACTAGATTAACCTTTTTCCTTTAACCTATCTAAAGGAATACTATACCTAATTTATCTATTATAAAGTATATTATCTAACCTAACTTTCTATACCTTCTAACCCTTCTTGCTAATAGTATAATAGCTATACTGCCTTAATGCCTATTATATAAAATAGGCTATAGCTATATAATTATACCTATTATATAACTAGCTATAATCTTAATCTAGCTATTAGGCCTGCCCTAGAGGCAGCTAATAAAGAAGAACTCTATATAATATATATAATAATTACTATTANCCTAACTTTCTATACCTTCTAACCCTTCTTGCTAATAGTATAATAGCTATACTGCCTTAATGCCTATTATATAAAATAGGCTATAGCTATATAATTATACCTATTATATAACTAGCTATAATCTTAATCTAGCTATTAGGCCTGCCCTAGAGGCAGCTAATAAAGAAGAACTCTATATAATATATATAATAATTACTATTATTATAAAGAACTTCTTATTAAGAGGTAGAACTAACCTTATTAAGGTAATTATCTTTAATTATAACCTAATCTAGTTAATTAATTATATAAAAGAAAGGCATAATATTAATTTAATTAATTTAAATTAGGTTTATAATAAGCTATTAAGTCTTAAAGATTTAGAAATAGCCTTAAAGGAAGGTTATTTTCTTTAGTTAAATAAGATAGCTTTCTTTATTACCTTTATAAGCCTAAATTTAGTTATATATAAAGAGTAGCTCCTTAATATATTTATAAGGGTAGCTAATGTTGCTAAAGAGCTGCTTTTAAATTAGTAATAGCCTAGCTATAGTCTTAGACTATAAGAGCATAAGGATAAGGAGTCTATATATAGAGTTTTAGGATAAATGCAGGGTAAAGGAAGGGTTTAGAAATTTAAAGGAATTATATTAAGTTTACGTTATATAAGTTAGTTAGTAAAAGTTAAATTAACTTAAAGTTATAACTTAATTACTTAAATATATATAGTAAGGTATATAATTAATTAACCTTATATATAAAAATAAATAAAGTAAAATTAGTAAAAAAGCAGTAGTTTAAACTAGGGAATTTATTTATTATAAAGTATTTTATTTAACTTAACTTTCCTTTTTAATCCTTTTTATTAATAATATAATAGCTATATTACCTTAATACTTATTATATAAAATAGCTTATAATTATAAAATTATATTTATTATATAATTAGGTATAATTTTAATTTAGCTATTAGGTTTACCTTAAAGGTAATTAATAAAAAAGAACTTTATATAATATATATAATAGTTATTATTATTATAAAGAACTTTATATTAAGAAATAAATCTAACTTTATTAAAGTAATTATTTTTAATTATAGCCTAATTTAATTAATTAATTATATAGAAAAGAAATAATATATTAATTTAATTCCCTTATTTATTTTAATAATATACTAATATTATAGCTAATTTACTTATTTAGTTATATAGCTTATCTTATAACTTATTTAATCCTCTTTTTACTATTAATACTAAATTTAGTTATAACTTGAGGTAACTAAACTTATATAAGACTTAATATATTTCTTCTAAACCCTATAATTACCCTGCTTCTATCCTTGCGCTTTTATAGTCTAAGACTATAACTAGCCTAGTCTTTATAAATTCTTAGTCTTCTTTAGTACCTCCTTAGCCTATTACTAGATATTCTTAAGCTATTTATAATATAAGCTACCTAAATTAAAGGCCTTAAAGAACCCCCTTTCTTTCTTATTTAGTTATATCCCTTTATATAACTTCCTTTTTAAATTCTTAAGCTTTTACTTTTTATATTTAAAAAAACCTTTATTAATTAAAAGGTTTTTATAAATAGATTATATAAATAAGAAAATCTTATAATTAAAAAGTATTATTTTAATATAATTAATATTATTTTTATTAAATAAGGCCTTTTTAATAATATAAATTAATATATATAATATATTATCTTTATTTTTTTATTTTATTTAAAAGCTTTTTTAATTTTAAGGATTATATTATAACCTTTAATTAAAAAAGGCTTATTAGGCTTAAGTACTTATAGGCTTTTTTAAATAATAAGTATTATAATAAGGTAGTTATAATACTATTAGTAATTATAGCTAGAAGTTAGGTTAAATAACTTACTATAGAAGAAAATAAATAATTAAAGTATAGTATCCTTTAAAGTAAGTTAAAGGAAGAAGGTTAGGACTAGCTAATAGGCAGGTAAGGCTTTTTAGCTAGTATATATATAGCTAGGTTTAGGCTATAATTAAGGCAGCTAATTATAATAATTTAATTTAATAAAGCTTTATAACCTATAAGGGTAATACATATTTAAATTATATTAAGTTTTAAAAATACTTAAATATACCTTTTAAGGCTAACTTATAAACTTAAAAATTTTTATTAATTTAATTAAATTAATAATAAGCTTTTAGGTTTTAAAAACTTAAAAATAGCCTTAAAAAAACTTATTTTCTTTAATTAAATAAGAAAGCTTTCCTTACTGCCTTTATAAGTAATTTAGTTATATATAAAAAGTAGCTTTTTAATATATTTATAAAGGTAGCTAATATTACTAAAGAGCTGCTTTTAAATTAATAAGGATAAGGAGTTTATATATAAAGCTTTAAGATAAATATAAGGTAAAGGCAGGGTTTAGAAATTCTATTAAAGTTAAAATATGTTAAAGGAATTATATTAAGTTTTTATATAAGTTAGTTAGTAAAAGTTATATTAACCTTAATTAATTAAATATATATAATAAGGCATATAACTAATTAACTTAATATAAAAGAATAAATAAAGTAAAATTAGTAAAAAAGCAGTAGTTTAAACTAGGGCTAATTTATTTATATTTATATTTATATTTATAGTTATATTTATATTTATATTTATATTTATATTTATATTTATATTTATATTTATATAAGTAATATAGCTAATTTGCTTATTTAGTTATATAATCTATTTTATAATTTATTTAATCCTTTTTGTATTACTAATATTAAATATATAAATTTAAGTCTTTAATTTTAAGTAATTAAACTTATATAAAACTTAATATATTTTTCTAATATAACTATATAATTACCCTAGTTCTATCTTAACTAATACAATATACTAATCCCCTCTTACGCTCTTATAATTTAAGATTATAAGCAGCCTAATGTATATATTACTAGCTATTAATTAGCTTTATAGCCTTTATTAGCTTTATTAATTACTCCTTTACATTATTAAGTTCCTATTTATATAAACTCTTAATTTTAATTCTTAATTTAAGGTCTTTAATAAATCCCTTATTATTTACCTTTATAAGCTTTTTTATTTATAACAAATTCCTTTAGCCTTTATAAAAACTTACTTTCTTTTTTAAAATAGCCTTTAGAAATTATTAGCTTTTTATAATAATAATATATAAATAATAAGATTTTATAGCTTAAAATAGCTTATATAATAAAATTAATATTATTTTCTTATTTTAAATCTCTATTTATTTTTAATATTATAATATAAAACTTATTTTTATATTTATAGTTTTTAAATATTATTATATAATATATAATTAAATTAAATATTTTAGTATAAAAGTCTTTATTAGGTAATTATAGGCTTTTTTAAATAATAAATACTATAATAATATAGTATTTTAAATAATAAAACTTATAATTATAAGCTTATTTTCTTATAAAGCTTTATAATTAATATAATAATAATAATTATATTAAGAGGTAAATAATATAAAGAGAATTTTATTTATAATTAATTAAAAAACTATGTTTTTTATATTTATAAATTAAGGCTACTTACCTAATTAAATCTTAACATTTAAGGTAATAGTTATATAATTTATTAGCTTAACATTAAGGCTATTATAATTATTTAATATTTTTTTATTTATATTTTTTTAAGTTTATAAGTTAGCCTTAAAAGGTATATTTAAGTATTTTTAGAATTTAATATAGTTTAAATATTTATTACCTCTATAGCTAGTAAAGCTTTATTAAGTTATATTATTATAATTAGCTACCTTAATTATAGCCTAAACCTAGCTATATATATACTAGCTAAAAAGCCCTGCTTATTAGCTAGCCCTAACCTNTATAATTAGCTACCTTAATTATAGCCTAAACCTAGCTATATATATACTAGCTAAAAAGCCCTGCTTATTAGCTAGCCCTAACCTTCTTCCTTTAACCTACTTTAAAGGTCTTCTATTAACCCCTATAGCATACTATACTTTAATTATCTATTATACTTCTGCAGTAAGTTATCTAACCTGACTTTCCCTTCTAGCTATAACTGCTAATAGTATTATAGCTGCCTTATTATAATACCTATTATTTAAAAAAGCCTATAGGCACCTAGGTCTAATAATCCTTATTTAACTAAAGGCTATAATATAATCTTTAAGATTAAAGAAGCTCTTAAATAAAATAAAAATAAAGGTAATATATTATATATAATAGCTATAAATATTAAAAAAGCTTAATTTAATAAAAATAATATTAACTATATTAAAATAATAATTTTTAGTTATAAGATCTTTTTATTTATATAATCTATTTATAAGAACCTTTTAATTAAAAATGATTTCCCTAAATATAAGAAGTAAAAGCTTAAGGATTTAAAAAAAAGCTATATAAAGAGGTATAGCTAAGTAGGAGGGAAAGGGGGTTCCTTAGGGCCTTTAATGGCGGCTTGCATAATAAGTGGCTTAAGGATATCCGGTAGTAGGCTAAGGAGGTACTAAAGAAGACTGAGAACCTGTAATAGGCTGGTTATGGTCTTGGACTACAAGAGCGCGATGCGATATCTGGGATGGAAGCGGGGTAATTGCGGGGTTTTGTAGAAGAAATATATTGAGTTTTATATGAGTTTAGTTGCCTGAAGTTAAAGATATTTAGCGTTGGCGGCAAAAAGAAGATTAAATAAGTCACGAGACAGGCCACGTGACCAAATAAGCAAATCAGCTATAATATTAGTGCACTATTAATATAAATAGGGGATAATTATTTAATATATTTTATAATACCTTATATTATATATATATATATATATAAATACTATTATTATATTATATTATATCCCTAGTTTAAATTATTACTTTTTTACTAATTTTACTTTATATATTTTTATATATAAGGTTAATTAATTTTATATCTTATTATATATATTTAATTAATTAAGGTTAATTTAACCTTTACTAACTAACTTATATAAAACTTAATATAATTTTATTAAATTTCTAAACCCTGCTTTTATTTTATAATTATCTTAAAACTCTTTTATAAAAAATAAGAAAGATATAAAGTACTTATTCTATCTTTATAATTATATTAATAAGCTATTCTTTATATTAGATTAAGTTTAGGCATATAAAGGTAATAAGGAAAGCTATCTCTTTTATTATTAAAGGCTAGTTTTATCTTAAGTCTTTTTTTAACTTTTTTAATTTAAATAGCTTTTAATTTATTTAAATTAAAAATATTATATTTCTTAAGTAATTTAAATATATATAATTTATTAATTTAATTAAATTATAATTAAAAATAATTAAATTAATTAAGCTACATTTTCTTTATAATATAAAGGTATTTTTAATAGTTATAAATATTATATATAATATATAATAATCTCTTCTTATAGGTTATTTTAAGGCTAATTTAATTACATTAATAAGGTTATAATTAGTTACATAATAGCCTTAATTAAGCTATATGCTATTATAAATAGCAGGCATTATAATAGGAATTAAAATTAATATTAGTAAGTATAACTAATAGAGGAAAAGTTAGGTTATGTAATATACTTTAGAAATATAATAAATAAATTAGATATAGTTATAGAGGTTAATTAATAAGTAGGCCTTTAGGAAGGTTAAAGGAAGAAGGTTAATCTAGCTATTACAATTTAGTATTTATATTACTTAGTTAAGGCAGTAATTATATTATTAAGGCAGATAAACTTTATTTAATATTAACTTTTATTATAATAGCTAATTATAGAGGTTATTTTATTTATATTATTAATAAAAAAAGCTAAAAAGCTAAATTGCCTTTTATAAAGTTAAAAGTAAAAAGAAAAGAATTATTATATTAATACACTACTTATTATATTAAGATATATAATTTTTAAAAGTAATATACATAGCTACTTTTTTATTAATAAAGGCTAAATATATTTAAAGATTATAGCTTATTTATTTTAAATAAACTTTAATTAATTTAAGTTAAAAGTATTATATATTTTAAGTAACTTAACTTTATAAAACTAATTAATTAAACCAGGCTACAATTAATAATAGCTATTTTAAATAAATATAATTTCCTTATTTATAAAACGTTCTTTTTAATAGCTATAGTTATTATATATAATATATAATAATCTTTATTTATCATACTTTAAGGCTAATTTAATTATAATAATAAGATTATAAATACTTATATAATAGCCTTAAATAAGGTATAGGCTATTATAATTAAATATTATATTAATAATTATATTTAATATTAATAAGTATAATTAATAAAAATAGTTAAGGTAAGTAATATATTTAATTATAATAATTATAATAGGTATAATATATTATAAAAATTACTTAAAAAATAGTTTTTTAAATAAGTTAAATAAAAATAATTAATTTAACTATTAAGAGGTAATTAGTATTTATATTACATAATTAAGGTAATAATTATATTATTAAGGCAAATAAACCTTATATATTATTAACTTTTATTTATGTATTTTTTTTTACTTTTAGCCTTATGTAAGGCTATTAAGCTTTCTAGCATTTTTAATAATAGCTTAAATAATAAGACCTTTATAATAAGCTATTATTATAAAAGTTTATATTAAATATTATTTATTTAGTTTAATATTATAATTACTACTTTAATTAAGTAATATTTATACTAGCTATTAATAGCTAAGTTAACTTTCTTTTTTTAACGTTTTTAAAAAAATATTATACCTTATTTATTCCTAGTTTAAACTACTGCTTTTTTACTAATTTCACTTTATCTATTCTTATATATAAGGTTAATTAGTTATATGCCTTACTATATATATTTAATTAATTAAGTTATAACTTTAAGTTAATTTAACTTTTACTAACTAACTTATATAAATAGACTTATTATAATTCTTTTAATATATTTTAACTTTAATAGAATTTCTAAACCTTACCTTTACCTTATATTTATCTTAAAACTCTATATATAGACTTCCTATCCTAGCTATACTCTTATAATCTAAGATTATAACTAGGCTAATTTATATAGCACTTTATTATAAAGTTATCTCTATATATTTATAGTATTTATTTTAATTTTGTTTTTTTTAATTATTAATTTAAAAGTAGCTCTTTAATAATATTAATTACCTTTATAAATATATTAAGGAGTTACTTTTTATATATAATTAAGCTTATAAAGGTAATAAAAAAAGCTATTTTATTTAATTAAAAGAAATAACCTTCTTATAAGGCTATTTTTAATTCTTTAAGAATTAATGACTTATTATTAGCTTAAATTTAATTAATTAAATTAATATAATATCTTTTTTTTATATAATTAATTAATTAAATTAGGCTATAATTAAAGATAATTATTTTAATAAGGTTAAATTTGCCTTTTAATTAGAAGTTCTTTATAATAATAATAACTATTATATATATTATATAAAGTTTTTTTTATTAGCTACCTTTAAGGCAGGCCTAATAGCTAGATTAAGATTATAATTAATTATATAATAAATATAATTATATAGCTATAAGCTATTTTATATAATAGGTATTAAGGTAATATAGCTATTATATTATTAGTAAAAAGGGTTAAAAGATATAAAAAGTTAGGTTAAATAATATATTAAAGTATAATAAATAAATTAAATATAATATTCCTTTAGCCTCTATTTATATTACTAATATACTAATATTATAGCTAATTTACTTATTTAGTTATATAATCTGTCTTATAACTTATTTAATCTTCTTTTTGCTGCTAATATTAAATTTAATTATAACTTTAAGTCTTTAACTTTAAGTAACTAAACTTATATAAAACTTAATATATATTTCCTCTAAACTATATAATTACCCTACTTCTATCTTAAAATTTATAATATAATATCTTTTTATTTTTATAAGTTTTTAATCTTCTTTAATACCTCCTTAGCCTATTATTAAATATCCTTAAGTTATTTATTATATAAACTACTATTAAAGGCCTTAAAGAACTCCCTTTTTTTCTTATTTAATTATATCTTTTTATATAATTTTCTTTTTAAATCTTTAAGCTTTTATTTTATATATTTAAAAAAGTCTTAATTAATTAAAAGGTTTTTATAAATAAATTATATAAATAAAAAGATCTTATAATTAAAGATTTTTATTTTAATATAATTAATATTATTTTTATTAAATTAGGCCTTTTTAATATTTATAGTTATTATATATAATATATTACCTTTACTTTTATTTTACTTAAAACCTTTTTTAATTTTAAGGATTATATTATAGCCTTTAATTAAATAAGGCTTATTAGGCCTAGGTACCTATAGGCTTCTTTAGATAGTAGGCATTATAATAGGGCAGCTATAATGCTATTAGTAGTTGCAGCCAGAAGGTATGGAAAGTCAGGTTAGGTTAGATGACTTACTGCAGAAGTATAATAGATAATTAACGCATAGTATTATCTTAGTCTTTTAGGTAGGTTATAGGAAAAAGATTAGGGCTAGCTAATAAGTAGGTAAGGCTTTTTAGCTGGCATATATGTAGCTAGGTTTAGGCTATAATTAAGGTAGCTAATTATAATAATTTAACTTAATAAAGCTTTAATAACTATAAAGGTAATAAATATTTAAATTATATTAAACTTTAAAAATACTTAAATATACCTTTTAAGGCTAACTTATAAACTTTAAAAAAAAAAAAAGTATTTTTTTAAATAAGTTAAAAAAAGAAAGTTAATTTAATTATTAAGATATAATTAATATTAATATTATTAAATTAAGGTAGTAATTATATTATTAAGGTAAATAAACCTTATTTAATTTTAACTTTTATAATAATAGCTTATTATAAGGGTCTTATTATTTAAATTATTAATAAAAAAGCTAAAAAGCTTAATAGCCTTATATAAAGCTAAAAGTAAAGGGGAATAAAAATTTTAATTTAGTATAATTAAAATCTAATTATTATAATTATAAGGTAAAAGGAAATTAATTTAATAAAAAAAAATTATTATTTAAGAAAAAATTATAAATATTAATAAATTAATAATAACTTAAATTAAATTATAAAATAAAATAATATAATAAATATAAATTAAGGATAAGTATAATTAAATAATACTTAAGCTATTTTATTAATATTTAACTTAAAAGGTAAAAGGACTTAGGGGGGTAAGTTCTATTAATTTATATACTTTGCTTTAGCTTTTAAGCTCTCGGCGTTATACTAGTCTCTTCTCATCATAGAGTCAGAGCTTGGTCCGTAATCGGGCAGACCCCTCCAAATTTTACTCACAGGCCACCGCCACCTAGATCCCCTGCCCCGCCAATCCATAGTCAACGAACAAGTTCCAACCTCAACTCAATTGAATCATCGCGACCAAAAAGCGAGTAAATTTTGGGTTTTCTTGAGGCCTGCCGTCACCATGGCTCAAGCCGAGAAACAAGATCCCACTCGGATCTCAATTCTAGGCGAGCCCAACATCATTGTCGATCATGGCCTCTGGCTGAACTTTGTCGTCGATGACCTCCTCCAGAACACGCCTACCTCGACCTACGTCCTCATTACAGATACCAATCTTTTCGACACATATGTGCCTGACTTCCAAGCTCGTTTCGAGGCCGCTTCCCAGGGAATAGCCACTCGGCTGCTCACGTACACTATCCCGCCAGGAGAGGCTTCCAAGAGCCGCGAGACAAAGGCCGAGATAGAGGACTGGATGCTCTCCCAACAATGCACTCGCGATACGGTCATCATAGCTCTTGGTGGAGGTGTTATGGGAGACATGATCGGCTATGTTGCAGCTACCTTCATGCGAGGTGTCCGCTTCGTCCAAGTGCCTACGACGTTGCTCGCCATGGTTGACTCATCCATTGGTGGAAAGACTGCCATTGATACTCCAATGGGCAAAAATCTCGTCGGCGCTTTCTGGCAGCCGAAGCGTATCTATATTGACTTGACGTTCCTCGAGACGTTGCCGGCCCGTGAATTCATCAATGGCATGGCTGAGGTTGTCAAAACCGCCGCTATTTGGAATGAGGCTGAGTTTACTGTTCTGGAGGAATCAGCAGCTCGCATCCTTGAATGCGTTCGATCCAAGGGCGAAAGCCGCCTGGACCCCATCCGAGGTGTGCTAAAGCGTATTGTTATCGGCTCAGCGGGCGTCAAAGCAGAGGTTGTGTCTAGTGACGAACGAGAGGGTGGTCTCCGTAATCTTCTCAACTTCGGTCACTCCATTGGTCACGCATTCGAGGCTATCTTGACGCCACAACTTCTCCACGGCGAGGCCGTTGCTATCGGTATGGTCAAGGAAGCAGAGCTCGCACGTCACCTTGGTGTTTTGCGTCCCGGTGCAGTTGCCAGGCTAGTCAAGTGCATCGCCAGCTACGACCTTCCAACCTCACTTCATGACAAGCGTGTCATCAAGCTGACAGCTGGGAAGAAGTGTCCTGTGGATGTTCTCCTTGAGAAGATGGGCGTCGATAAAAAGAACGACGGAAAGAAGAAGAAGATTGTTCTGCTGTCGGCCATTGGCAGGTGTCACGAGCCACGCGCCAGCGTTGTGGAAGACAAGGTAATACGGACCATTCTGTCATCATCCATTCAAGTCACGCCTGGTGTTCCTAAAGATCTAGACGTCACAGTGGCTCCGCCGGGCTCAAAGAGCATCTCCAACCGAGCTCTCATCCTAGCCGCCCTCGGCTCAGGAACTTGCCGCATCAAGAACCTCCTCCATTCTGATGATACCGAGTACATGCTTTCGGCCATCCATCAGCTCGGGGGCGCATCTTATTCCTGGCAAGAAGCTGGAGAGGTCCTGGTCGTTGAAGGCAAGGGAGGTAATCTGCAAGCAAGCAAAGACCCTCTCTATTTGGGTAATGCCGGCACGGCATCCCGCTTCCTGACTACCGTCGTCGCCCTTGCCTCCCCTAGTCAGGAATCTCGTGTCAATGTCCTGACCGGCAATGCAAGGATGAAGGTTCGTCCGATCGGCGCACTGGTCGATGCCTTACGCTCAAACGGCGTCGAAATCGAGTATCTTGGTAAAGAGAACAGTCTGCCCTTGCGAGTTGATGCCGCTGGTGGATTCAAGGGCGGCAACATCGAGCTTGCTGCGACCATTTCATCACAATACGTTTCATCAATTCTCATGGCCGCTCCTTACGCGAAGAACCCTGTGACATTGCGTCTGGTTGGAGGCAAGCCTATCTCCCAGCCTTACATCGATATGACTATTACCATGATGGCGTCTTTCGGTATCGATGTGGAGGTTTCTTCGGATGAGCCCAACACCTATCATATTCCTCAGGGTACTTACAAGAATCCTCAGGAGTACACCATTGAGAGTGACGCGAGTTCTGCGACTTACCCGCTGGCAGTTGCCGCGATTACTGGTACCAAGTGCACAATTCCGAATATTGGCTCAAAGTCCCTGCAGGGGGATGCCCGCTTCGCTGTTGATGTCCTGAAGCCTATGGGTTGCTATGTTGAGCAGTCTGACCACTCCACAACTGTCACTGGTCCTGCCCCTGGTCAACTCAAGGGCCTTGCTCACGTTGATATGGAGCCCATGACAGACGCATTCCTCACGGCGTCAGTCCTGGCCGCTGTCGCTTCGGGGACGACTCGAATCACGGGCATTGCTAATCAGCGCGTCAAAGAGTGTAACCGGATTGCTGCTATGAAGGACCAGCTTGCAAAGTTCGGCGTGCAATGCAACGAGCTTGAGGATGGTATTGAGGTGCTCGGCAAGGGCCAAGATGGCGGTGTAGCGACACCAAAGGTTGGTATTCATTGCTATGATGACCATCGTGTTGCGATGAGCTTTAGTGTCCTTGCAGTTGCCTCGCCTGGTCCTGTAGTCATCACGGAGAGGGAATGTGTCGGCAAAACTTGGCCAGGGTGGTGGGATATTCTTTCTCAAGCTTTCAAGGTTGACATGGTTGGTGATGAGCCAGATGTTGATGACGATGACCACGACAGTCAAGAAGCAGTTTTGGAACGCTCGGTCTTCATCATCGGAATGCGAGGCGCCGGTAAGACTACCGCTGGTAACTGGATGGCCAAGCTTCTGGGTTGGAAATTCATCGACTTGGATCAGGAGCTGGAGAGACGGGCTGGGCGGACGATTCCCGAAATGATCAGGGGTGACCGTGGATGGGAGGGTTTTCGTGCAGACGAGCTGGCACTTCTGCGGGATGTCATGGAGAACAATAAGACTGGCCATATCTTTTCTTGTGGTGGTGGTCTGGTCGAGACTCCCGAGGCCAGAGAGATGCTCAAGAGCTATGGCAAAAACGGTGGCAATGTCTTGTTAGTCCACCGCGACACCGACCAAGTGGTTGAATATCTCAACCGTGATAAAACCCGACCCGCCTATACGAGTGAGATTCGACAGGTCTATCTGCGCCGCAAGGACTTCTATAACGAGTGCAGCACACACCTTTACTACAGTCCGCACTCCGAATCGTCTGGCTCCAAAGCGGAGATTCCCTGCGACTTCAAGCAATTCGTGCATTCTATCGCAGGCAGAAACTCTCATTTCAAGGACGTTTTGAACAAAGACCACAGTTTCTTTGTGTCTTTGACTGTGCCTGACGTAAACGAGGCTGTTGGCCTAGTGCCAGAGGTTGTGGTCGGCTCTGATGCAGTCGAGTTGAGGGTTGATCTGCTCCAGGATCGTTCCATTGACTCTGTCACCCGTCAGATCTCGACTCTTCGCGCCTCAGCCAAGAAACCTATCGTTTTCACGTTACGGACCGAGTCTCAGGGTGGTAAATTCCCTGACAATGCCTACGAAGAAGGTCTCCAGCTCTACCGCTTGGCTTTGCAGATGGGTCTAGAGTATGTCGATGTTGAAATGACCCTTCCCGACGACATCATTCAGACTGTAACAGAGTCTCGCGGGTGTTCGCGCATAATCGCCTCGCACCATGACCCGAAGGGTACTATGTCTTGGAAGAATGCATCGTGGATTCAGTACTACAACCGTGCTCTCCAGTACGGCGATATCATCAAGTTGGTCGGTATTGCTCGCACTCCTGAGGACAACTTCGACCTTGCCAAATTCAAAGCTAGGATGCAGGAAGCGCAGAGGACACCTATGATTGCCATGAATATGGGCAAAGCTGGCAAGTTGAGCCGTGTACTGAACCGATTCTTGACACCTGTGTCTCATCCTGCCCTGCCCTTCAAGGCCGCACCAGGCCAGATGTCCGCGGCTGAGATACGCCGTGCTCTGGCATTACTCGGCGATCTGGACCCCTACAATTTCTATCTGTTTGGAAAGCCTATCTCAGCATCGCGCTCGCCTGCACTTCACAACACCCTGTTCGAGCAGATGGGTCTGCCTCATCAGTATCATCGTCTTGAGACGGATAAGATCGAGGACGTACATGAAGTGCTGAGGTCTTCTGATTTTGGAGGCGCCTCGGTCACCATACCTCTCAAATTGGATATCATGAGTCAGGTTGACGAGCTCTCTGATGCAGCTCGAGCCATCGGAGCTGTCAACACCGTCGTTCCCTTAGGTAAGGCCGACACCAGTGGCCATCGACGACTTTTAGGAGACAACACAGACTGGAGAGGCATGGTCCACGCTCTTCATGATGCCGGTATCGAGGAACAGGCAGACTCGGATACAAGGGGGGCAGCCATGGTTGTGGGCTCTGGCGGGACTACCCGAGCTGCCGTCTTTGCACTGCACTCTCTGGGATTCGGCCCAATTTACATTGCCGCTCGTAACCAGGCCAAGGCAGACGCACTCGCTGCCGACTTCCCCAGTGATTACAGTCTACAAGGCCTGAGCCAGGCTTCAGACATAGACAAGGTCTCGCCGAACGTCAAGGTCGTCATCAGTACTATCCCCGCTGATCGGCCTATCGACCCCATTCTGCGGGAGCTCGTGGCTGTCGTACTCAGTCGGCCAGCTATTAACGAAGAGCGCCGAGTCCTCCTCGAGATGGCATACAAACCCAGCCATACCCCGATAATGCAATTGGCAGAAGATGCTGGTAACTGGACCACAATTCCAGGGCTAGAGGTTCTTGCTTCTCAGGGGTGGTATCAGGTAAGTTCGCTTATAATCACGGGTGGTTTGTGGTAGGAAAGTTCACCCAACTAATTTGGTCACTTCAGTTTGAGCTCTGGACGGGAATTACACCTCTATACAAGGACGCCCGCGCAGCCGTTCTCGGCCTGTGATGGATGGTCTTTACTCGAATTAAACAACGGCGACGTAATTTGGCACGACTTATAGGCTCCTGCGATACCAGCCACTTGGTTTCTGCTTACTGGGGCGCTCATATATAAAGTGCAAGAAAACTATGGCGTTGGTGGAGACCTCGGGAATAAGATAGGTTAGTTAGATAAAGTTGAGCTGAGCTGAGAAAAGGGGTACGGGTACGGGTATGGTTCGGTGCGGTGCGGTGCGGTGCGGTGCGATACTATTCACAAAGAGAATGCATGATGTTCATTACTACGTCGTACGGCCATATGTTGCTGCTTCTGGTAAAGCTGGGAAATGAAGCCCCCCAAGCTGTGACGTTATTCAGACTACACTACCTGATGCCGCGCCGCAAAGACACATATATGCATTACAATCTGGTGCCCTCCACTCACTCCATACCCTAAAATTTAAGAATTGCGTCAAGTGGGTGGGTATTTGTGACGAAATTACATTTTGTGAAACCGTGCAAGAACTTGAAGAGGCGCGTTGGTCCACTTGGTACTTGTCTCCAGTAACACTACACTCGAGATGCTCTCAAATATGACGGGTGATGGTTAATACTGATATTGATGCAACGACGTCATGAGGGTGCAGTCCCTTTGCTCTTTGCTCCTCTCTGCATGGGTCTAGATATTGTCTCAGTTTCCTTGCAACGACATAAGGTAGCGGAGGGTGAGCTTGATACTGATCGGCAGTAGAATAAATCGCATGTCCGGCCTAAATTCCATCATCACTGCACACTTATGATCGATTTCGAGGGTCAGATCTGCAGTCTTAGCGCCAACTGTTTGTGAGCATCTAGACTGAGGGTTGCTTACTTGCATCATTAATATGCATCACGGTATGGCTGTCATTAGGGTCGGAAGAAGGGATCGCGTGTCAATCATCGTGATAATCTTTTGCGTTGCATTATATCATACATCATCATCTATACTTGTCACTTGTCTCCAAAAATAACCATCCGACCATGTTCGACGGCTGAACCGCTATTGGCCATTCCTGTCAATGCAGTCATCAGGCATCATGACGTTGAACTAGCAGTCGCGACTCAAATTCCGATCCTAGGTATCATCTGCCCAAAATGGGTACAGCAAATCGAATCGAAACAAAGGGACAAAACTCGCTTGTAGTACTCAAACCCCAAACACTCCTGTTTTTTTGTCTAGACCAATTCCCAACCAATCCATTTCAATCCAATCTTTTCCATAACAAACACGAGGTAGTTCTGGCCGGCCAGATGACCTGAGTGCAAAAACGACCACTTGGTACAATAGATATACATTCATGCGAGCTGCATAGGGAAGGGTCACCATCCATGCCCTTCGATGAGGCGCCAAAAACAAACGAAATAATTGGAATCAGGATAATGTACAATGACAACGAATGACAGTGCGCTTTCCATAACGGACGCCATGTCATCATTAGGGAGTATCGGGGAAGGATGCTGGCCGATGACTGAGACTCGGGTGGGCCCATATGATGTCACAGCCGTAATAGGTGGGTAGCTCATGACGTAGCCAGGTTGGTCGGAAAGGACCCTTCCTGCAGGAGGGACCCTTAGACCCACCTGCCCGCACTAGAGTCTGGTCTAACGCCCAGGGCACTATCGGTTTGGCACTTTGTCGACCAACCCAGTTCAAGCGGACTGAAGCCTTGCGGCGATCGGTCCACAACCGCCAAGCCTTGTTTCGACGGTGGTCAACGTCATGGAGCATCATCTAGGGAGCCCAGAGTGACGGCACGGCGCCCATCCTCCGCCAACCGCGGGGTGCCTTCAACCGTCTTCAGGGGTTCGCATCGGTAGGACGCTTGTCTCCGGACGAATATGCTATGCTGGCTGGCCTTGTGAACGGGGCCACACACGCCAGGGGTGCAACTCAACTCAGGCACCGGCTCGTCGACGATGCTTGCCTGGGAGTTCCATGTCCGGATGGCACACACGATAGTGCCTGGTTAGAGCATCCGCACGACTGAACGTCTTCTCCTCGGTGCAGAGATCACATCGCACCTTTTGCTTGCGAGCGTTATGAATGGTATCCTCATGACGGGTGAGATCATATGGTCTAGAGAAGACGGTGTTGCAGGGCTTGCCAGTGCTTGGGTTGATCCGATCGCAACGATGAGGGCCGGCCTGCGTGTTCAACAACGCAGATGTCATACCCATATTGCGAGGCTGCGAGGGGCCAAGGTTCTGGGTCTGACGGTGGCCTTCCCGCTTGTGCTTCTGAAGTAGCGCCGGAGTTTCAAATCGTAAAGTGCAGCCATGATATGTGCAAGTGTAAGTGCCACCATCAGCAGCAGTACTGCTGGGGCGGGTTGCAGGCGTGACATTTCGCGATTCGTTCGAGCTCGACCCAGCGGAGCTCAGACGAGGCGGTGTCTCGTGGTTCATTCGCGGGTGTGCGATGAACGGGTATTGCTGAGGCACGGAAATTCCATTATTTGCGTGCGATGACAGGAAGTTGAAGTGGTTTTGGCTGTGGGTGTCGTGCATAGATTCTTGAGAGCTAACCATGGACTTGGGGAACTGGTCTAAGTCGAAGCCAGAAGAACTCTGAGGAAACAGAGGGAAGTTGTTGTCACCCTCAGGCTCGTTGAACTCAAGAATAGCATCCTTGGGTGAGATGGTCTTGGGAGTCTCGGGCTCCTGCTTCATGTTCATCTGTTGACGCATGAGCTGAGCATCTTGGTGTGCCTTGCTCTGCTCGCGCATGCGCTGGGCACTGTTAAATGTCAAGTTCTGTGGGAGTCCATGGTTGCCAAAATCGTGGGCAGGAGATGGGGCCAAAGGCGACCCAGTTCTGAAGGGCGACCTGTCTCGCGAATTGCTAGAGACCGGTGATTGAGCTGCACTTAGATGCTGGTTGTTGGCGGCATTGAGTCGCTGACTGAAGACATCGTTTGTAGGTGATACAGACAACTGAGTTTGCGAGGGAGGAGTTGATGTGATGGCAAAGTTGGGGCTGTAGAGTTCATCTGCGTAAATGTCTGTCATGGTTCTGTCAAGTTTTGGGGCATTGACAAAGGCTGAGTAATAAGAATGTGAGCTTATGTTCTTGGACATGAGACCTTCATCGAGAGAATTACCTTTTCGCCTTCTCTCTGAATTGTCGACTTCGCCGACTGTGGGAGTAGCAGGTGAGTCACCAGCGATGGAACTCGCCACTGAGGCAGGGTGTGACCGCGATGAGCCACCGGAGAAGTCGGGAGCTTGCATCAAGGCCCGGTCCATTCTTGGCTTGCTACTTGGTCCTGACAGAGTGATTGGGTATGCCATCTCAGGCATGGCATTCTGCTCCAAGCCTCCGCAAGTCTGGTATCCGGCATAGGGAGCCATCGATTTGGCCAGATGATAATATGAAGGATTGCTCTGGTCGTTTGCGTCGGTGATTGCAATGTGTGGGTTCGATGTGTTGTGGTTGAAGGGTGAGGCAGGCCCAGCTGTTGAAGACCCCAGAGATGACAAAGAAGACTCGCGCTGATGAGTCCCACGAGGCAACCTGTGAGTCTGCCGAGCAAGTGCTCCCCAAGTTTCGGGCTGCATGAGGTCGGTGGGAAGTTGTTGGCTCAAAGCAGCGATCTCGTCTTCGTAACTGGATCGAGGAAGTTCAGAGTAGGCGGCAGAGTTGTATTCGGTATGACAGTTCTGAGAGTAGGGATACTGCTGGTGCTGCTGAGAGTCGGAAGAATTGTGCTGTAGTTGTTGTTGGAGTTGAAGTTGCTGTTGATGTAGTCGAGGGATCGATAACATGGTGATGTTGTAAAAGATGAGTTTATGTTTAGAGTTGGGAGAAAGTGGCGAAAGGCGGGAATGGTCGCTTTTTAAAGAAAGCAGGGACCGTTTAGATGAGCCCTGGGAAGGAGCAAGGTGCGAGTGATGGAAGCCAAAAGACTGCTGGATAAGGTACCGTACAGTGCTGGAGTCAATGAAGTCACTAGGTGCACCCCCACCGGGCCGAGACTAAAAAAGACCCTGGGCCCACTCGATGATGCACAGGACAGCACCGAGGCCGGGATCTGGAAAGAATCGCTGGGTACCTAGCGTATGCCCCAGCACCAGGTTTGGAAAAGGGTACCGCAGCAGGGAGTGAGTGAGGTCGATTTGCGGCATGTAACCCGGTATATGAAATGGTGGTGTGGGCTTGATGACTCTTGGACAATTGGATGCGATGAGGGTGGGTGCTGTGTGCGTGTGGTATGCAACCTCGACAGGTTGTGAAGTAATTGATGTACTACGGTAGGTAAGTATGTCGTGGTGTGTGGATAAGGTAAATCGTCACGCCAGACTCAAGGCCGTTGTCTTCGTTTTTCCTAGGTCAGCGGCGGATTGGCAGTTATGCGACGCACTACTGCGTAGGTATGTGTGTAGTGCACTTGCTCCTGATGTTCTTTTAGGTGAATGATGGCTGATTGATCATGGATGATGATGCTGATGATGCTGATGATGCCTGGGGTACCCATTCGATATGGCCATATCGCTGCTGATCTTTCCGCTGCTTCAGGTCGCTTCCAGTCCCTTCTCAATGGTGCACTGACGATAATTTTGTGGCCGTGTAATCTTCTCCTCTTGATTTCAAATATCCCGCCAGTCCCATCTGGTCCCTCTTCCTCTCCCTCTTCGCGAGACGAACAGCGAGGTGTTGACTGACTGACTAATTGGGCCCCGAAACTCCCTCCCAAATCCCAACATCAAAGCCCACAAGCCTCCCGCAACGGACATGACCACTCCACTCCGGGGATCCAGAGATGCATGCCCGTATCAAGCAATGGTACGTATATTTTAGGTTTTGTTCAAGGTTCAGGTTCAAGGGCCAAGGCCAGCTTGCACCCGAGGCTGCAGGGCTCTGACGCCGATAGGGCCATCAGAGCCGGTGCCCAATAGGCTCTCTCAATTCCTTGGACTCTGACGCTGCTCAGGCAAATCTTAGCCTGGCCCAGCACGCTCAATTTTTTTTCGACCTCTAGAAGGGTTCCACTGACGTAGTCTAGCCCCGCCGATCCTTCACCTTTGTTTTGTGATGCGTATCCCCTCACCCAGGCTCGACTACCTTACCTCAGGGCGGTACCGTAGCTGGCAAGCTGGCTCCCTCGCACAGCCACATCTTGGTTTGTCATCTGGTTACGACGCCACTCTTTCTGATTCCGCCACACTCTATTTGAATCTCTACTCCACCATTTGTAATCACATGATGACTCTTGGTCAAGGTCACATGAGACATATCGTCGTATGTTGATTCATCACGGTTCGATATTCGACCTAGCTGCCAATTATTGACCGGTTCTGGGGAGCCCTAGAACTCAAATCAGGGGGAGCTAAGAAAAATCTTTTGCAGAGTCGTCGTATGACACGCCCTATGGTGTGACTAACCATACCATGTATCTGTCTCCTTGTTTAACACAACACCTGTTCAAGCGTTACCACCTATTCGGAGGATACGGCTCGATAGGGTAAAGACATGAAAACAAGAGAAAAAATTCTCTATCCTATCCTATCCTATTGAACAAGGGGATACACACTCGCGCGATGCAGGAACCGACCCTGGTCGCATCTCGCTGGTCGGGAAAAGTTAAACAATTGATGAAAAGAAAAGATATAATTGGGTGAGCATTTCTCAAAAGTCTTCGTTGCAGTGCATTCTCGGCCTGACCGATCCGCTACCAGCCGTCGGATGCCATCGGACTTTGTGCTCCAACCAATCAGGAGTGTGGCTCATTGCATGCTAAGCCACAAGCTCTGGTTTTAGAGTCCATTTTTAAGCTGCCCAGATCGATCTCGTTTTGGTCCCACCTGTTTCTAGAAGCCCTTTGTGTTTTGTTTCTCCGCGACCTGAGCTGCCTCCATGATAACCCAGCACAACGGGTTTTCCGGCACGGTTAACTCCTCGGACAGCTTTGATGATCACTCTGGTTCCCCGTTGCTCGGGCAGCACTTCCCATTGTAGATGATCAGGGGAGCGTGTGACTCTTCCTGATAATGATGCCTATCCGAAAAGATTCATGAGTAGGCAGGAAATCAATCCGCAAATGCTTGGGGGGGTAAGAATTCGGCACCTTGAACCAGGATATTATGAAAGGAACTCATACGGGCCGTTGGCACAAAATCAACAATCCTTTATCGTTGGACTCACCCTACCTAAGGTACCTGGGTCTCTGTAAAAGATGAAAGATGTACATATCATTTTGTTGGGGGTGTGACTTGTCGGCAAAAGCTCATGACCACCTTATGAATTGCACGCCATGTTCATCTCGATCGTGCTTCCCCGGTCCGAGAACTGACATCTACTGCATCTACTGCAGCGTGGAATGAATTTCAGCTAATTCTCAGCTCTATCTAACATTTAGCCATAGTGTGGCTTACCTGGGACTAGGTGCTTTTCTTCCGTCCGTTGGGTCCGCGTAGGGCTGGCGGCGAAATTCCTGTACAGACCCGCAACGGCGGCGGCTGAGGCCGGCACCGGGCGATCCATCTATCTCTATTAGAGTCTGAGCATCTCACTACGCGTATATGTTGGATGGCTTATAGTAACTACCGATAGTCTTTACCGCCTGTCCGTGCAGAACTCGGGAGTGAGTAACATGCCAATCGGTTTCCTCGAGTAGCAGATACGAGCAATTTGCGCATAAGCATTTTGTCAGCCATCCGGCTCTTCAGCCCTCCGAGTTAGTTGTCGTCGGCGAACAGGATGAGTAACCACTTAGCGAAGCTGAGCAATTACCAAGCTGCGTGTAAAATAAAACTTGAGGTATTGTTATGCTACGTTACAGGGGTCGTAAGCAGTACACATTCTATCGATGTAAGCTGGTACCAGCTGACTGGTCGAGGCGTTTCTCTGTACAACATGGTTGTTCCATATTGCTTCCAAATATCCATCTTGAAATCGTTACTGCAAGTCTGGTGCCTCTGTTGGCCGTACAGATCTGATCTTTGAATTCCAGCTTCCACTGTTCGGCTTGTCCGTGTGGGGGGGGGGCCTCATGCATGCATAGCTTAATGACAAACCCCATTGCCGAGAGTTGGGTTCTGAATTTGGTTATGGCCATTATCTCCGTCGCTCTCGGGTTTCCAGAGTAATCCGATCATTTCTAACGTCTCGGAACCATTTGTAATCCCCGTCATTTAGCCACTTTCAAGGCTGATTAATAGCTGATCAGTAACACCATTTTTTCTACTGCTGTTTATGATCGAATACTACCGAGGCATGAGCCAACATGGGGAATTTCGCCCCCGGGTTTTCTGCGTCTGTGGCGGCCTCTAATTTTAGCAAACATCCACGTGGTCCAGGCCCGACGATCCTTTGTTCTCGCCACCCGTAGGCTCCGTAATCCGATATCTTCGGCCGATTGACAGAACACGAGATATATCTGAATATCAATCTATCGAGTGACATGCATGCCTAGATCTATTTCCCTTGCTACGCGTTGCAAATACGTATCGGCGAAATTCAACGCCATCAACTTCACTCCACCCGCAGCTGCCAAGGATCAGGATAGTGATCACAAGATGAGATTTAGACTGTTCCAGAACCGTATTTGTTCAGTCATCGAGGCCTGTCGCATTCGTATTGTCTCAACGGACCGCAATGAATGCGCAGTGAAGTGACTCATCAGTGAAGGCAGTGCAACAGCGGTTATTGAGAGTTTACCAGCTATCTCTAACCATGTACTGAGCCTTCAGGTGTCGTCCTCCAGGGTAGGCTGGGACTATACCAGCCTGCGATGCGAGTGAGCCAATACATTGAGACCAACGAAAGAAGTGTATTTTTGAGAGGTGTTGCTTGGAGTTGATATGGCTGGGAGCTGGCACTTACGTCGCGCGCCTTATCTCGGAGCCAATCCGTGGAATATTCCTCTACATGTTGCATATTTGAATGGTGATTGTGATGATATTTGTCTGTTGTAGACCTCGACCTACATATCTGTCAGACGCCAAGCTTTGTAGATTGGCGTGCACGGAGTGCTTGAACGCGTAACAGAGTGAGAAAGGCAGTTTGCTTCAATGAGATACACCACTATGAAAGGCGTCTGAAACCTTCCAGATCACAAATGTCGGAAATTTTCTATATAGATGGGAAATAACGCCAAACCACCCGACCATAAACGCATGCTTCGATCCAAATCAACTCTGAGACTATGATAATATACCCATCAACTCGAAATGAGCGCAAAGCTGCACGGCGTGACCATTGACGAGAATGGATCCATTGAGATAGACAGTTCTACATAAAACGCCGTCAACCATCCTGATGGTGAGGTAGATCGGACATGTTGGTGGAAGCTTTGTTATCGCCCTGGTCACGTACAAGACGTATCGTAACGGCATATAGTGAATACGACATCCACTCGCGTCAACAAAATCGAAACATAACAAACGCTCTACCCGACGCGACTAGCTGAACGCGTAGATACCGACGCATACAAGTCTGCATGTATACGTGGTCACGGTTCACATGCATTTTACGGCGTACAACGAGACGTTCACGGCAATTGGGAGCAGAAACTATGTGATGATCAAGATCGCCTCAAGGGCATGTTCGATTATCCCCGAATGTAATCCCCCGTTTCCCTATGATACAGAACACCCAAAAACAAGACCGGACCCATTTGTCGTCATGAAACACCCTACATGGTCCTGCACAGCAAGCAGTCGACCGCAAAGATTCGTAACAGCATGTAAAACAGAACGCGCTTAACCACCGAAACCGTAGAGGGTGCGGCCTTGTCGCTTCAGGGCGTAGACTACGTCGAGAGATGTGACTGTCTTGCGCTTGGCGTGCTCGGTGTAGGTGACGGCGTCACGGATGACACCCTCAAGGAAGGTCTTCAGGACACCACGGGTCTCCTCGTAGATCACTGTTGAATGTGTTAGGCGCGGTTGAGTCTGAAGTGTCTGGTGAGTAACTTACTGGCAGAGATACGCTTGACACCACCTCGACGAGCGAGACGTCGGATAGCGGGCTTGGTGATACCCTGGATGTTGTCTCGCAAGATCTTTCGGTGACGCTTGGCACCGCCCTTGCCGAGGCCTTTGCCGCCCTTGCCGCCTGTTGAGAGAAGTGTTAGCTTTGGGAGGATTCACACAAGAGGCGCGTCGATAACACGTCGATTGTGGTCGAGCGAGTATCGGCGTAGGTGAAGTTGTACTTACGTCCAGTCATCGTGATAGAGGGGAAGTTGGTTGTTTGGTTGTGTGTGGTTGGTGTATACACTCGTGGTGTAGAGATGTGCAGTGGATGTAGAGAGTCGTGAGATGAAAGTGTTCAAGTATGAGATGCAGCAATGATGAGCGGGAGTGGGAGAGCTTAAGTACGAGTGGGCCAGAATCGGGATCAGTTGGCTGGACCCACTGTGTGATCTTGATCCCTGCCGGGCGACGCGATCTGTGAGCGTAAGTGCCTAGTGACGCGAAAATTTTGAGCCGACGAATTAAAAAATCGGCCTGCGTTGATTTTCGAAATCGAAAGCGGGGTGGCCTCAGCTCTGACCAACACAGCATGCTATGTACCTGGCCAATTAAACTCGAACCACTCATGCAAGATTGTCCCACCACTGTCAAGCTTCGTTGTAGGGTAGTTTTTGACCGCATAATATATTTAACGATATCTATGACATGGATACACTGTAAAGTGGTGAAGCGGTTGAAATTTTATTGTAAACCTTGGAGAGGAAACTCCAAGTCGCTGTGACTCATTGAGTATAGTCTGTGGCGAATTACGTTACGGTTGAGATGATTTACTGTTTCGTCGAACAAAGTAATCTCCATCATTCAACATGCCAAACAACTTAAAGTACTCAACTTGATGCTCACACATCAAACCAAAAATTAACCATGGTTAACGATAAAAAAATAAAATAAAAAAACACAGAATAAAGATGCCAAGTACGACAAGTAATGCATCATGGGAGAACAGGCATTAAATTATCGTTGTGCGCATCTACCAGAATAACATCACGTACGGTCCAAGCAACTGAGAACACACAAAGTTACAACCATGAACTACCCACCAAAGCATTATAATCAGGCAGGCTACAAAAACCAAAATAACCACCACATCATCACACAAGGCATACGCGTAGACTCATACAAAGACAAGACTGTAACGGGAACGGGATAGCGACATGTTCCCCAGAGTGGACTGTGGACTGTGGCCCGTTTCCCCGGGTCGAGTTTCGCCTCAGTCAATCAATTATCGGAATAATCGGGTGCCTGAATTCAAGCCCATCAAAAAAACAAACCCGGGTCTTGCAACGCAATTTCGCCATTGGCTGCCTGGCAAATAGAGATCAGATTCCAACGCGTGACAAGCGTGGGGCGCTATGTGTGCAGGTGAACGGAAATTAGAGCCAATAGAAAATCAGCATGCGTGCAGCTTTTTTTTTTTTGCAATCAGTCGTGCATTTTTTTGCCAGAGAGGCTGGCGCGCATAACGGGGAAAATTTTGCCGAAAAGGTGCGAGGTCGTTGGTCAACCGAGGATA
>WEXE01000775.1:0-26553 GCA_011035825.1 Fusarium cf. hostae | reverse complement strand
AAAAAAAAAAAAAAAAAAAAAAAAAAAAAAAAAAATATTATACCTTTATAATAAAATACTTAAGTATATTTATAAGTAAAAGATATTATATAAGTGCTTTTATACTTACTTTACCTTTAAGGATAGTATTATTATTATATAGTATAAGCCTAATTAATATCTCTTATTTATTTAAGTATTATAGACCTCTACTTTATACCTTGCCTTACTTTTGTTAATTATTATAAAAGTATATATAGGATATAAGAAGTTTATTAAATAATGCATTTTTATTCAAATACTATATAAATTAACCTAAATTAGTCTTAAATAAAATAATATATTCCTAAGTAACCTAGAATAAGATATATATTAAACTTAATAGTTATAATTTTTATATATACTTATAATATATAGCTAATAACCCTACCAGAGTGTCGATCTTTCTAGCTAAAAAGGGAACTAGCTATAACTTTATACCTTTTAATATAGAATATTAAAATTTTTATATTAATATCCTCCCTCTAATACTACTTAAGCTTTTCTAGTATTTTATACCTATTTCCCTTATATACTTATAGATTAAATATACTAAAAGCTAGGTCTTTTATCTACTAGAAAATGGCGTTATTAATAGTTAAAATACCCCGATTTCTAAATATTCTAGAATTAATAACTAGGAGGGTCTCTCTTCCTTATAAGTCTATATATAGCTTGGTGTGCTAATTTATATAGGAATTTATAGGGAAAATATAATTACAAGCCATTAGAAGACCCCTTCTCTAGTATAACGGCTGCACCTAACCACTACGCCACAGGGCAAAAGATCGGGCTATAACTGCTATTGTAGCAATTACAGTGGTGCATTCAGCTACTTATAGAGCCTTATAGCGCTGTTACGGGCACGAATCGTAACATCTAGGTATTCAGGCCTAACTACACTTAATTATTAAGTTTATGCCGTTTTATCAGTTCCAGCTAATCTCACGCTATTTTCGCACATTTGACTATATAATACTCGACCTTGGCAACGAAGAGGACCTTCCTAAGGTATTCTAAGCGGCTAAACCGTGGTCTGACCACATGTAGAAGGTATTTGCTGAATTCTATACTCCAGGGATTAATGTTACTATAGATAAGTGTATAGTTCCTTTCACAGGCAGATCAAAGGAGACAACACTCATCAAGGGAAAGCCAACGCCGGTAGGGTTCAAAGTCTAGGTTATTGCGCAAAATGACTTCTTTTTGCGCTGGCTTTGGCACGTAAAGGCATCACCATATACCGCTGTAATCATCAAGATGCCGAGCTCGCAGTCAAAGTCACAGTCACAGCCAGAGTCGCATTCACAGGGAAAGAAGAGGAAGCCAAAGGAATATGTGGCTCTCAGCAATACACAAAGCGTCGTTGTTCACCTATGTAAAATGCTGCCAAAAAGCGACATATCACGTCTTCACAGATAACCTCTTTTCCTCACCGAATCTCTTCCGTGCCCTTCGCGAGACCGGCTACGGTGCCACAGNCTTCACAGATAACCTCTTTTCCTCACCGAATCTCTTCCGTGCCCTTCGCGAGACCGGCTACGGTGCCACAGGCACAGCGCGCCCTAACTACGGCATCACAAAGGACCTAAAGGATGCCAAAGAGAGGGATAAAGCAGGCAGCGGCCCTTCCCTTCAGTACAATCAGGGACGAGCTATCCCTACAGGGGACAGCAAGGTACGGTCATCACACGGGATTTATATGTATTTCCCTTACTAATCTGTCTTTCTTAGATTGTACAAATCGGTTGGCAAGATAGCAGTTATGTGCTCTTTCTCTCAACTGTGCACACAGGGGCTGACGAAGAGCGTACACAGCGAAAGAGGAAGAAGCCGGCTAAGAAAGGATCCCGCAAGAAAGAGGAAGACATACAGCGCTATTTTGGAACGAATTCTTCAATGATTATCGCGATCCCTACGGTAGCTGCTTCTTATAATGATAAAATGAATCATATTAACCGAGGCGATTAGTTGAGGTCATACACAAGCTATGAGCATCGCTTCCGCCGCGGCCCTTAGCAAGCACTCCTTTGGTCCTTCCTTCTTGATGTTGCCCTTGCGAATAGCTTCATTTTACAGCTCAAGACGACATCCCCTAGATAGGTGCCCTATAAAACCCTCGAGAAGTGGAAGGAATGCATCTTCAATGCCATTTTTAACACATACGCCGCTGAAAGCTCGGCCAGAAAGAGAGGTCGCACAGGGAAGGAAGAGGACATCAACGATATAAATACACACCAAAAACACATACAAAGAGATATCTGGAGAGGCGTTAAATCGGATTGCCTAGCTTGCAAGGGGTTTAAGCAGGGGCAGCCCCGGCCATTAAAGAAAAGGAAGCTTGGCAAAGGCACCCCCCTACAGTCAATAACAGGGAATCTACGGAAAAGTCATCACGAAGGCAGGGTGCGGCAGACCCGGTACGGCTGCAAAGAATGCAATGTAGCGATTTGTAACAATAAGACCTGCGGGGACTTCTATCACACGCCAAATTAGGTGTGGTTAGAAGTACCTTTCGTTCTGATTATTTTGATTGGTTCTACACCCTTGTCGGTACCCCCCTGGAGGTCTATAGCACTCAAAGAGATAGACTGGTTTAAAGCTTTATTTATTCTCTATATAAGATACTAGTTACTCACTAGTAGGCCTTTAGTGGGCTGACTCTATCGAGGCTGGTTACTCCCTTATACCAAGCCTCGGCGCCGTAAAGTAGCACTTGCTCAACGCATGCCCTGATAGTAAGTCCTCGCAAATAGTAGGCTTGGCGAGACCAAGACGAGAGCTAGTAAAAGGTATATATTTTTAGTTCTTAGGGCCATATGGGCGTAATAGACCTGTCTGTGCAGAAGGGAAATGAGTTAGGAAAAGCACAGCTTCCAACCTTTTGCGAGACTTAATTCCAACCAAGACACGCCCACACCACTATCTTTCAAGGACCAGATTTCTTGCAGTAGTTGGATAGACCAAATCTGGACTGGGACCCGATTCATGGAGTAGAGCATCTTAAATTGCGAGATGACTTTACTCCTCCAACCATCGTCATGAGAGGTGAGCTCGGCTGCAGCGCTGAGGAGAGGCAGAGATTGAAAGTTGGCGCAAGGCTCAGTGAGCGGGATCTCCAGCAGGTTTTCTATTGCTTCCAAAGCAAGAGATAGGACGTTAGATGGAGATTCCTCTTGCCTCTTATCAGAGTCAGGCTCGCCATGAGCGATTGATGATGAAAGTGGCCCAAGATCTTCGAATCGAAGACGTGTTTGGCAGCGCGTTTGATATAGCATCAGCAGCCCATGGTTCCGATAGGCATTGCTGAGGTTCTGGATATGCTTCTCCCCGCGGTTCGACGACCATGCCAGCAGTCGCTGCTCGGCTTCCTTATCATCAAAAGTGGAATCTACCAGGCCTTTCTCATAAACCCGCTTGCAGTACCGGCCAATATCGGCTACTATGGCATAGAGCTCGAAGGAGAAGCCTACTATTGGATGGAAAGAGCGATGATCCTGCTCAAGGAAGAGTATGTTTTGCAAGTCACATTGGTCGGGAGAGTCACCCGTGTCATCAAGAAACGCGCATGTCATGTCCCACCAGAGGTACCAACCGGATAAGAGCTGAGTGATGGAATCTTGTCGAGCCTTTTTATCGACAAGGATGAACTTCATGAGTGTGCGTGCGCCGTCTAGGTGTTCTTTGCCCCACGAGGCGGGCTGGGGCTCGATCCACGAGGAGGATACTCCGAGTAGGAAGACGGTAAGTACAGAAAGGGGTGATATGGTTCCAGAATTCTGCAGGTCCTCGCGAAGGAACCTTATAGCATGGCCACGCTCTTGGAGACAGACAGCGAGAGCTTTTCTGCTGAAAAAGACCTCGTGACCGGCGCTGATGCTTTGTATTGCATGTAGAAGCGAGGGACTTGAGGCCAAATATGGCAGAAGGGGCAGGGCTAGTGGGTTATTATTGCGCTCAATACACAGTATCTGGCTGGCCTGCTCGACCCAGTGTTGAACCAACCTCTTGTTAGGAAGACTATCATTGGGCCATGAGTCGAAAACTGTCATATTGGATAACCAGGGCACCTCAATCTGCCATTGCGCTGGGCGGTTACTGGCCATACAAACAGAGCCACGACGTTGGCACCGGAGACACACCGGAAAGGTCTCATCACATTTGACACGCCTGACTCGGCATTCCAGGCACCCATAGCGGCTCTTAGTGTGCTGAGTTTTCAAGTCATTGCGGGGAAAAGACGTGGCGGAGACGGTTAACGAAGAGAACGAGCGAGCGGCCGGCGAAGGATCTTGAGCTTCGATGACCTTTTGGTACTTGCTGCCGCTTGCGAACCGGACCTTGTAAGAACGCCTACTTGATGTGCTCATGACGTCAGGGGAAGGGAGCGGGCATGCAGGGCTTAGCTGGAAAGAGGAGGGTTTGATATGACCTGATGCGTTTGGAGAGCGAGAATTTTCGCTTCTGAATGATGACGCTGTCATAATGGTGGCGTGTGACTTGGACTGCCCCGCACGTCCAATCAATTTCTGGTTGGACAGGGAATAACGGCCTTTGCCTATTTGAGAGTTAGTGTGAACTTGGCATCAGGCTGGATCTCTTATGTATCTCTTTAAGCGGCACAAGGCATCTACGGTGTCACTTGCCCCACTTTGCTTACTAATAATGTTAGTACCTGCAGGGTACGTAAAGTTCTTATTAAATAGCTTCTTTATTTAATATATCTAAAATTATTAAAATCCTTATATAAAATAACCTTAATATATATTAATTAAAATAATAAGCCCTTAAAAGATATTTAATTATATAAATAATTTTAGCTTTAATACCTTGCCTTTATGTAACGGTTACACAAGCCGTTAAGCCACAGGGCAAAAGATCGGGCTATAATCGCTATGCAAGCAATTATAGGTGTGCTACAGCTGCCTTATAGAGCCTTATGACGCTGTTACGGGCACGAATCGTAACACTTTAAGGGTAGCTAATAACCTTACTAATATACTTAATTTTTTACTTAAAAAGGGCTATAATAATAATTTTTAACTTTTTAACTTAAAATATTATAATTTTAATATTAACCTTTTAATTAAGGAATTACTTAAATTATTTTACCTTTTTATATTTATTTCCTTTATAAAGTTATAAATTAAATATATTAATAATAAAATAAAAAAAATTAAAAAGGCTCTTAATAATATAGCTTTATAATATATTAAAGTATATTTAATCCTAATATAAGATAAATAAATATAAATAACTTTACTTATATTTCTCTTATTAATTTTGTTTTATTAAGTTTGCAAGTTAGCCTTAAAAGGTATATCCAAGCATCTCTAAAGTCTAATATAATTTAAATATTTATTGCCCCTATAGCCGGCAAAGCTTTATTAAGTCAAATTATTATAGTTAGCTGCCTTAATTGCAGCCTAAACCTAGCTGCATATATGCCAGCTAAAAAGCCCTACTCATCAGCTAGCCCCAACCTTCTTCCTACAACCTACCTAAAAGGATACCACGCTTCAATCATCCATCACGCAGTAAGTCATCCGACCCGACCCGAATACCTTCTGGCCGCAACCGCTAACAGCATCACAGCTGCCCCATCACGATGCCTGCTATCCAAAGAAGCCTGCAGGCACCTAGGCCTGATAAGCCTTATCTAACTAAAGGCCATAATATAATCCCTAAGATTAAAGAAGCTCTTAGGCAAAATAAGGGTAAGGGCGATATGCTATATATAATGGCTATAGATATTAGAGAGGCCTAGTTTAATAAGGATAATACTAGCTATATTAGGATAGTAATCTTTAGTTATAAGATCCTCCTGCTTATATAGTCTATCTATAAGAACCTTCTAATTAATAAAGACTTCCTTAAATATAAGAAGTAAAAGCTTAAGGATTTAGAAAGAAAGCTATATAAAGTAATATAGCTAAGTAGGAGGGAGAAGGGGTTTCTTAAGGCCTTTAATAGCAGCTTATATAATAAGTAGCTTAAGGATATCTGGTAGTAGGCTAAGGAGGTATTAGAGAAGACCGAGAACCTGTAATATAATATCTAGGATAAAAGTAAGGTAATTATAGGGTTTAGAGGAAAAATATATTAAGTTTTATATAAGTTTAATTGCCTAAAGTTAAAGACTTAAAGTTATGAATTTAGCGTTGGCGGCGAAAAGAGGATTAAATAAGTTATAAAACAGATTATATAACTAAATAAGCAAATTAGCTATAATATTAATATACTATTAATATAAACAAGGGCTCTTATTAATTTATATATTTCCTTACTCTTTAAGTTATTTAAATTACTTAAAAAGATAATAATATTATACTCTTCTTTTTAACTATACTTAATAAAGCCCCTTATATTTATATATTAAAAAAGAGGAAATTACTTACTAAAAGAGGCATAAAGATAAAAATATAATACTTATAATAGGTCTTTAATAATAATAGCTTTAAGATAATCCCTATTCTTACTATTATTACTTAATATAATAATACAATAAAGTATATTAATTATAGTAATTAGATAAGGTTTTATATAATATATTAATATTAATTCTACTATAGTTCTTAATAGGTTTTACTTTAGTTTTTTCTTCTTAAAGTTATATTTATAAATAGCTTTATTTTATAGAAGAAAACACGGCAGCCGGGAAATGTTTACCCTGGATAGAGTCCGAATTGGTTTTAAGTGGAAATTCCAGAGAAGCTTAGGAAAAAGGTCATTGTTGGTTGTGTCTTGCAAGGGTTTCTACCATGTTGGTTCAGGATTATACGGACTTGGCACTAATTAATCACGCAGCCGCACGTCTCATAATATTTTGATTACGACATTGAGGTTCTTTTGCCCTTGCAGCTCTTGGCACTCATACATTCATGTTGAAAATTTTACCATGTCACACGGATAGTCGCCCCGACTGCCAGCCTCAAGAGTCACTAGGATTCGGATCCTTTTTACTCCTGTAAAGCGAGGGCGCGTATCTTGCCATGCAATGGGCACATGTCAGGTGAATTGAATCCTATCAGGGAATACTCATAATTTGCGCATAGATAGACGAATTCGGTACCTGAATATGGCGGCCCGAAAAAAGAAAGATTTGTTGAGCTTCGATAGACTTAAATTAGGAAAATAATGTCATCTGTATGTCTATTCATGTATCTACAAAAATATTATCATGTATCTATCACTAGACAATAGTTTCGGCATTATGACTTAATGACACTATTGGAATTTGCTATATGGTGTTGGGATGCAATAGATTTATCTGTCTGTCAAAGATTGCGATAGTTCCGCAAAGAAAAGCAAAGATTATACCAGCGACGCATAAGCTTAAGAGGAACCAAGTTGAGGCTCTGCTAGTTACATAGCATGATTGAGAACAGCTGCCACAAACCCAATTCCTGCAAAGAGTCAAGCATCTGGGCTTCGAGCCTTGCTTCCATTGCCACTTGATTCGTCCTTATCACCTTCTCTCGACATCCCCTTAGTCTCTTTGGGCGCCATGGGGGTAGCCTTCATTCCAGTTGTTGCTGTTGCCGTTGCGGTGACTTTGCCATTGGGAGCCAGGGCAGAAAAGTAGGGATAGAAATCTTCAAAGATGCAATCGATGGGGTCTTCGGTAACAGCTGGCCTCTCCGAAGGGAAGAGTGTATCATAGATTACACCATTGACAGCGGAGAACTGCAAGAAAAGGATGGCCACAGTAAACTTCATTTCGTCTTTGTTTCTTGGGATAAATGAGTAGAGAGTGAATGAATGATGAGTGTATACAAGTGCAGGATGGAAGTCTTGTCTTGATCCACACGTTGGTGAAAGAATAAAAGATTGAAGTTCATCTATCATATGATAAAGTCATACTTCCGAGGCACACCTTGCAGATACACTTTTACAGAATGATCCTTGCAAAGCGGGATTTGCAAAAGAACCCTGAGCCAAGTCCCGATCTCTGTCAAAGCACTTCCGTTGGTTCGTGCTGTGTTGAATCGTAGGATAAGTCAATTTAATTTGCTAATGACTCGTTCGAGACGGACGCCGCAGTAAGGCATCGCTTAATTCCTCAAGATGTAACGTACCATGGGCCATTGAACGTGATGCTAGCTGACAAGCTGGCTTTTCTCGTCCGAGCCAAGACGTCGGAAATAAATTTTCCCCTTGTAACTACCTCGAACCAACAGTTCAACTGTCGATCAATAAACGATCCGGGTAGTAGCCGAAAATGGGAGCAGGGATATTAAATTCTCGACCACACAACTGCCAAGTGAAAGTCATGTCAGGTACTTCCCAACTTGGGGCTGCAAGCGATAGTCTAGATGCGTCTTGGAGCGGGTTCAGGAGCATCCGTTCCTGAAGGAAATTTTCAGTTTATTGTGGCCAGAT
The DNA here is from genome assembly GCA_011035825.1 of Fusarium cf. hostae. Lineage (NCBI taxonomy): Eukaryota > Fungi > Ascomycota > Sordariomycetes > Hypocreales > Nectriaceae > Fusarium > Fusarium cf. hostae. The sequence goes on along the minus strand of WEXE01000775.1, from coordinate 18,153 downwards.
GAAACATCGTGACTCGAATCTCTGTAGTTTAGCCTGTGCTTTTGAGGCGGATGTTGCGGGTCGGGAGGATCATGATCCCTGCATCTCATGTTTCTATACTTTACCGAGTCACGAGCTGCATGGACTTTTGTGATATCCATCATAGGAATCGTGTTGGTCGACCAGCATGCAGCTACTGGTAATTTCCCGTCATGCCGGGACCATTATTGTACGTTATCCGTTGCCGACAGACTTTTCCATCGTCGCCTATTCTTCCGGTGGCCACTGAGTAGAAGGTCGCCCTGTAGGTAGTTCTCAGTATCTGTCATTATACTAAGTGTAGAGGATAGCCATCTAAGTTGGATAGATACCAACTAGTCCTGTCTTTCACAAACACTCGTTCATCTTGTCGTTCATTACGTCTAGCATCACTATCTCTCAGTCCAATCTTTTATTCCCTATCTCAAAAAATATCATTCTTTTACTCTTATTTTCAGTTATTTCTTATGTACTATCTCCATGAACATGAGTTGGTCAAGATATTCATTCTTTCTGTTCTGTCTCATATGGGCAGCCACTGTTGCCGACTGTGCCATTAATCTGGATGGCACGCAGGCCGTTGATCCAGCTGGTGATGATGATCCGTCACCCATCAGTGATATCAACACTTATCATCCTGATCAGCATGACTGTCGCTTGTACAGACTTGTCCAACGTTCACAGTTGGATCACCTATTTCTCTGTCCAACGTCTGCAACGTTGTCATGACCCCATACTGTTAAAGTTCTCTGCTTTACAGCCACTGGACAGCCCAGATTCGACGATTCTGATCCGTGGCTGCACGCTCGCATCAAAGTCGCGATCCGTCATCAAGAACACCACCACTGTTGTTGAAAACTCGAAGAAGGACAAAACACTTTACGAGGGAGGCAGTCTAAAGACCTCAGCAGCTTGTGTTGAGAGCGGCACGCTAGTCAAGGACAAACTGAGTCTTGGTACTAGCCGGGGCGTTACTCACAACCAGACGGTTGCTACCAACGCCATCAGTCTTCTCCAAGGAATGAAGAAGTATTTCGATGCAAAGGACAACTGCAATGAAAACTTCTTGTTCAGCTACCACGGAGAAATTGTCGTCGGGTTATACATCGGGGCTGGTCTAGGCAAGTCTACTGCTTCTTCGGCCCTTTACTCTCTTTCCCAGCACTTGGACACCTCGAGTTCCATTGCCAACCAGACCTTCGTCCAGCTCCACGATCCAGGACGCAAGGCGAACCGTGTGTTTGGTATTTTTCTGGACACTACTGGCGACATCGCTGCCGTTCAGAAAGCCACTAGACAGTGGAGTGAAGGGTCTTCGGCCGTTGGCAAAGACGTTGTGTTTTCGGGATCACTCTCGAATGCAAAGGTGTACGACATAGCTGGGATCACCCATCTTCCAGATCTCGATGAGCCAACATCGACACCCACGCCCACACCTTCCCCTTCCAACGAGCCCAAGAAGCTTTTGGAAAGACTCGCAGATTTCATTGACTCCAGTATTCTTCGGAAGCGCGCAACCTGCAAGCATATCGTGGTTGGTGACGGTGATAGCTGCACTACTCTTGCACGTCGCTGTGGTATTCGAGGTGCCGACTTTGCCAAGTACAATCCCCAATCTGGACTTTGCTCTTCTCTCGAGGAAGGAGATCACGTTTGCTGCTCAGATGGCGATCCATACAAACCTTCGGGGCCCAAGCCCGAAGCAGATGGAACTTGCGTAAACCACGTCATTGACGACGGGGACACTTGCGCTAAGCTAGCCAAGAAGCACAGCGTCACTGTCAAGGAGTTGGAGAAGTGGAACAAGAACACATGGGCTTGGAATGACTGCACCGACCTCCTTGTAAGTTACAGCATGTGTCTCAGCCCAGGATCACCGCCTATGCCTTGACCTCAAGAGGGAGCTGCGTGCGGACCTCTGGTGCCGGGTACCAAGCGACCAGCCAACAGCTCCATATCCCTTGCAGACCTGAACCCATGTCCTCTAAAAGCCTGCTGCAGTAACTGGGGGTTTTGCGGTATCTTCCCTGACCACTGTGCCATAAATGAACCTGACGTGGGTGGCCCTGGAAGCAAGATGAAAGGCTACCAGAACACGTGTGTATCTAATTGTAGGCACAACATCAGGGAGAACTCTGGTCGCCCGAAGGAGTGGAGTAGAATTGGATACTACGAAGCTTGGAACTTTGCGCGCGATTGCTTATGGCTCAAGGCCAAGAACGCCAACACGGACGGATCTTACACCCATATTCACTGGACTTTTGCTTCTATCGACCCGCAGACTTGGAAGCCTGTCATCAAAGAGGGCAAGGACCAGTGGGCTGACTTCAAGAAGCTCTCGGCGAAGCGTATCGTCTCCTTCGGTGGTTGGGCTGACTCGACAGCTCCAGACAAGTATGCCATTATTCGGAATGCCATTATCACTAAGCGCGAAACCTTTGCCACTAATCTTGCCAAGTTTGCAAAGGACGAGGGTCTCGATGGTGTTGATATTGATTGGGAATACCCAGGTGTGAGTAGTATTACCTTTCTGTTCGAATGCTTTCGCTCTTCGTTATGTTTTTTGATTGGTGCTAATATTTTAATCCAAAACAGGCTGAGGGTATCATGGTCGGAGGATCACCCATTGGAGCCAAGACAGATGGCGTCAACTACCTGCGATTTCTGACTACGCTGAGAGAGAAACTCGACTCTGATATGTCACTCTCTATTGCAGCACCTGCATCGTATTGGTACCTCAAGGCCTTCCCGATTGATCGTATCTCGAAAGTCGTGGATTATATCGTCTATATGACCTACGACCTACACGGTCAATGGGACTGCGGCAATCCCAACGCCTTTGACGAATGTCCATCTGGAAAATGTATACGAAGTCATGGTGAGTATTCTAGTGAGCTCGGGCATCCAGAGATGATAACTGACAGTTTGTAGTCAACATGACCGAGACCAGACGGGCCCTGTCCATGAGTAAGTACAGCCCCTAGACTGATCATTGATAACTTGACTGAGCAATCTTTACAGTTACCAAAGCCGGTGTAGCAAACAACAAGATCTTTGTTGGAGAATCGAGTTACGGAAGATCGTTCCGCATGGCCAAGTCAGACTGTTGGAAGCCCGAGTGCGAGTTCACAGGCTCCAAAGCCGTTTCAGATACAACCCCTGGGAGATGCACCAAGGAAGGAGGATACATCTCCAATGCTGAGATCAATGAGATTCTGCTGTCAGGTGGAGGCAAGAAGGCTTTCTACGACAAGAGCGCTGAGTCGAACATCTTACTCTACAAAGGTACTAATCTCCTTTTACGTATACGCATCCCAGGCACTAACAGATGGCAGGCGACTATATCAGTTACATGACAGGCAATGACAAGCTGGTGCGACGTGTCATCTGGAAAGACTTCAATTTCGCTGGCACTATCGATTGGGCCGTTGACTTGCAGCAATTCAGAAATGAAGACTTCGATGCGCCCCAGATATTCCAGAGTCGGGGCCAAAGTGTAGGAGAGGTGAAGACAACAAGGACGATGGTGGGGACCTGTGCTACTTCGCTTGTCGATACGGCTTCTGCCCTGAATCGATCCGCACCTGCCTTGAAGAAGGGGAGCCTGAGAAGTTGCCGTCGGTCAAGAACAGGGACGAGATCGTGGCAAATGACCCCTTCGATGTCGATTTGAACCGCTTATGCAAGTTTGCATGTAAGTACGGCTTTTGTCCCAGCGCAGTCTGCATGCGAAAGCCGTCAAGCACTGCGGATGATGAGGATGAAATTCCCGAAGGCATCGTCACTGTACCACCTGACTATGAGGAGGACTCAGTCAAGACCCGAGATGAGAATAACAAGATGTGCTATATCTACCGGGGGCTGACCGACAGACAAGATGGTTTGGAATCATGCAAGAAGCAATGCCAAGCTACGCTTCACGAAGCCGAAGAAGAAGGTCGGATTTCCAATTACGGCTGCTATTCTATCAGACCCCTTGACTCGCCAATCACCTGGCAGAGGTCACCGTCAACTGGTCTTGAAGTCATCGGTGGACAGTGTACATGCGACAATTGGATATTGAACGATCTCATGGAAACGATCATGGAGGCGCTGCCAGCTATATTCCAGGTGAGTTCATATGCGTGCAGCCTGAGAGTCAGTCAGTCAACTTACTTACACCTTGCTCTAGACCATTTGTTACATCTTCTTCTCCACCATCAAGCTGGTCATAGATGTTGGGACGTCCTTCTTCCCACCCGGCCGAGCGCTCACCGCCGGAGCAGGTATGCTTTTGTTCCATTGCTAGCCAACGTAACAGCCGCTAACAATCAGCAGACATGCTTCTCACAGGTGCTGAAATGATCAACTGCGTCTACAATAAGGATGAGGATCCCGCAGGAGCGTTTGAATGGTGGCTGAGTCCTTGCGGAGGGACTGATCTTGTACCAGAGGAGATCAAGCAAGCGTATGGCATCCTCAGTCAGGTTCCCGCTGGTCGTAGCAGCTTCAGAGGCCTCAAGAACATCAAGAAGGGTAGCGGAAAGAAGGGCGACGAGGGGAACCCTACGGATCGTTCCGCACCTCGGCCAATTGGCGGTAACAAGAAACCTCCAGTAGTCGGCAACAATCCCAATCCCAAGCCGACACCGACACGGAAGCCAAAGCCAAAATGCAGTGTTCCCAAGGCTTCGCAAATACAACAACTTGGCGCATTGCACAATACCCTCCAGCTTCTCGAGTGTGATGCAAATGACAAGACGGTGACGACACATATGGTCGTCACATCCTTGACATACGCGGCCAATGCCAAACCTACGGGTGTTACGGGCACTTGTAAGGAAATGCACACACAGGCTTGTTACCACTACAGCTCAGCAAACGTCAACAATCCACACTGGTCGACATTGAAATGTCCTCAGGAGGCCGCATCAACAGCACGTGCGCGAGGGCCCGGCGTCCCAGCACCCAAGGCAACCGACACTTGGAAGTCAGAACACATAGGCCGCTGGCGACACAAGAGTCATCGAGACGAGCCTGATTGCGACATGGACGAATGGCCTCCTTTCTACCTGCTCTCGGAGACATCTAATACTTTTAAACAATCGGGTGTTGACAGGACTGGTCAGCGAATGCGATGGCTAAAGGGCGATCATAACACGGGAGCTGCCCGTCAATGGAGAGGCGTCTGTTTTGGACCCGCTCTTGACGGTATGACTATCGACGACTTCTACAAGATGGTCAAGGATGGCAAGGAGGGTCCCAAAGCGGTAACTGGCGATATCACGAGGTCGAACGTGGAGGCTGATGTTGAAGTACGACCGGAGTTCAGCCTTGCTTACGAGTTTGATGAGCCCGCGTTCGTCGGAAACAAACTACGAGATGCAGGATTGTGGGATAATGGATGTTGGCCAAAGAAGGCGGCCAAGACTGACCCTGGATTTGTGCTCCTTTCCTATGACGAGTGGTATGACAAGAACCCGACAGCGAAGGTGTGGAACTATCACAAGAGATACAACCCAAATGGAAAGACGCAAAATGGCGACAAATAGTTAGAGACCAACTACTTTAGTCAACACAGACAGGCCAGATAGCATTTCTGATAGCAATCCCAGCTACATCAGGGAATTGAAGTAAATGAATCAAGCATTGGGCGACATGGCCTCGGAATCAGTAATTGACTTACCTATTCGTGATGCATACTGTAACGGACTGTTATCATCTTACTGGTGATCCATGTACTGACTGACTCGGGTACTTTCGGCTAGTTATACCGGGTCTTCATTTACCAAAAGGGCAATGTCCGTTCTGCCAGTAACTATTATGGGAACCTTTGTTTCTGGACATGGGGGTACCAACACTTAACAGTGGAAAGGCCACCTCTCGAAATTATAAGTCTCCCTGCCCACCCTCCTTGCCACTTCTGTTATCTGTAGTCTAGGTATTTACTTACCAGCCATCGGCACACTTGAAGGAATTCCACAACAAAAATGGCTCCGCTTTCAGAAAACAGCTACTCGCCCGCAGAGATTACCGCGATTCTTCTGGACTTTTATCTGTTCTTGACAACACTTCACTACGATGCTCAGTACCTCAAACTCCCCCCAGCAGAAGGCTGGCCCGGCATGGAACCCTTGTTAAAAAGCCTTGGGAGCTCAGACATGGTCGGCCAAGTCATGAAGCGCATTCCCTACTTTGACAACGACTGCAAAGCTTTCATCCACTACAAGTCTCGACTGGTAGACTATCCAACCCTGCCTCAGGACTGTTTTGAGCGTATCATGTGGGGGAGAGTATCGGGATCAGATGAGATATATTCAGAGCGACGACAGATTACAATTGACATGCGCGATGTTTTCCCACTGGCTACTGGTCGCGAAGCCTGGGGCAAATATATCTGGTTGAATGTCAGAGATGGGGAAATTACTGTAGAAGAACGCCTGATGCATAACCTCCCGCAAATCGACCTGAAAGTGTTTTTCGATGGGTTAAAGCAAGACTACATCACTCTAAAGCTCATCCCCTGTCGCGGACGGATCACTATCGAAGCCGACAAAATTAAAGAGCGGCCTGGCGGGGAGATCATCACGGAGGAAGAGGTGATTGCACAGGAAGAGGCATGGGGCACAGCTCTGGATATCCAGTATATCAGGCAGCTCTACCGGGGCTTCGGATGGCCCCTTGCCTTTAGGAGAGATGAAGCTTTCGATGCACTCGACCAGCTGATGGACAAACTTGCCGAACATCGGGATGAATGGGAGCCCACGGAGGAGGATTGGGACGATGACGATCACTGGTGTTGATATGTCTTTGTCGATTGATGTTTCTATAGGTCGATCTAGCGCCTAGCCACCTGTGTACCTTTGTTGGCTATAACTAGCTCTGCATTCGTGATAAATCCATCCATGGCTAAAAGTGATTTTGAACAACCGGGCATTTTCTTGCAAGTCGAAGTAGAATCATATGGTCGCTACAAGGATGAGATCGAATTAAACACGTCTACTAGCAAATTCGATCTGATGCAAGTTATCAGTCGCTTTTGGAGAAAAGCCGCTGAGCGCACTTGAGTGAAGGCGGCTTCGATACCCGCGTCTCTCGGTCCGAGGGTTTCGGCTTTTGTTGAGAAATTGTTTCAAATCGAGACTTGTTAGTGGAGGAGCCGCACATTAGTCTGCAGAAAGGCGTCATGCCCGATCAGGTTCGGGACTTGTCGCTGTAGTTTCTGAAGCTTTTTTTTATAACACCTCATTCTTGATTCGTCTGCGTAACAACTTGCCGTTGAGCAGAGTGCGGGGGACTTTCACCTGATAGTCAGGTATAAATTTATATAAAAGAGCTGAAAAGCATAATAACAATCCTCTTGTTTCCTTCCTAACCCCAAATTCCAAATCGCATCAAGTAGGCGCGAATTAGAATCCCATATAAAATAAAACCGCGCTATTAATAATAGGGGGTAGGCGCGAATTAGAAATGGGGGGTTGGTGCGAATTAAAACTATAGCAGGGAATTAGATAAAACCGGTATTATTAAAAAGCAGAGATATAGATCAGTTATTTATTTTATTTTTAGAGTATAATTATTTTATTTAGAGTTATAATACTAAGTTAAAGTTTATAGGTTAATTAAAGGATATTATAGAAAGTGGAGAATTTAAGCAGTTTAATTAGCCAGATAAGAGACAGAGAGCAAGCTATTAGTAATAGAGTTTAATATTTAAGATTAAGGGGCTAGATAAAAGAAAGTAATAGCAAGAGTAAAGAGATAAAGAAGTTAAGTATTATACCTAAGAAGACTGCTAGTTACTATCCGATTTCTAATATATATATATAACATAGACCTATTTATTTATTATTTACCTATATTGCCATTTCCTATTTATAAAAAATGCCAAATTATATATATTACTAATAAAGTAATTGCCTATCCTAGCTGCATGGCAAATACAGGTCTAAATTCAATGGAAAACATATATAAACTAAAACCACGCTAATAAAGACAGGGACCTATCCTAGCTGCATGGCAAATACAGGTCTGAATTTAATAGAAAACACATACAAACTAAAACCACACTAATAAAAATAGGGACCTATCCTAGCTATATAGCAAATATAGGTTTAAATTTAATAGAAAACATATATAAACTAAAACCACACTAATAAAGATAGGGACCTAAATTCATTACCCCTAATAAATTTAGGTTATTATTATTAAAAGTTAGAAAAAAGTACTTTTAAAAATATATATTAATTAATAATTATAAGGGCATATTGCATTTTAAATTTTAGCCATTAAAGCCAAGTATTGCAATATTGCAGTTAGTTTTAAAGCTAGTTACTTATATTTAGCATTATTAAAAGTAGATAGTAATTAGTAAATAATTTGCCTTAAGTTAGTTTATGTATTTTTATATACTTAATAATAACTAAGAGAATAAGAGAAAATAAGTATAAAATAGCTATAAAGCAAGAGAATTCTAAAGGGCAGCTAAGTTATAATTATAAATATAATTATATATTATATTAATATTATTATAGGCTATTAATTAATAAAAGTTATTTATTTATAGTAATATATATAATTAAGTTAAGGTTAAGGTTTAAGCTATAATAACTATAAAAGTAAGTATATTAATAAATTAAAATAATAATTAATAGTTATTAAAATAAAGTAATTAATAATAAACTTATTAGCATTTAATAGTTATAAGCTAATAGTATTAATTATAAATAATAAAGGACTATTTATAAAACTACTTAAGTTTCTATTTATTATTTATAAAGTATGTTATTATATATATATTAAGGAGTAAATATAGTAGTATTTAAGAAGGCATTATAAGTTAGTATAGGCAGCAGAAAGAAGTAAAATTATAGTAATAATCTAATATAACTCTAATATTATTAAGAAGTAAAGTAATTTAATAATATAATTACTATTATTATTAATAATTAATCCTATATTATTTATCTATTTATTAAGCTAAAAGATTAAATATAATAAGAAAGGGTATTTATATATAGTTAGTATAATATAAGATATATAAAAATATTATTAGGAAGAGTATTAATAAACTAATCCCTAAGAGAGGGGTGAAAGTGCCTAGAAGCAAGCTATAAAGGCATAGTAGGTACTATAATATATTAGGGTTTAGTATTAATAGTTATTTAGTAATAGGCCAGGTAGCAGTTAGTTTAAGGTTAGGTTTAGTAAATAAGCTAGCTAAGTAATACCTAAAGAGGTAGCTATTATTAACTAAATAAACTAGGTAATAAAGTAGTAGTAGCGCTAATTTAAAATAGAGAATAAGGAAAAGATTAAAGCAGCTAATATAAGGATAAATACTAATACATAGTTAAAGTATATTAGGTAGGCAACTTATTTAAAAAGATTTAATTTAAAAGCTATATTATAATTAACTAATCTAGTAAATAAGTATAAGTATATATTATAATTAATATAAGATAGTTTAATATAAGTAATAAGCCAAGCCTATACTATAGCTATATTAATGCAGGTTAATAGCTAAGCATTATTTAAGGCATAGTAAAAAAAAGTAAATAAAAAGCCAAGGCAGCTATTTAATAACTAAATAGAGAATAATATATAGGCATATTATATAGCTATATAAACTAAGTTAGTATATTATATATACTATATAAAGGCTATAGCAAATAAAGATAGGCCTAGGTATTAATTATTAAAGTAGCAGAGCGAGTTACTTAATAAATTAAGTAAAATTATTAAAGTATATATTAATAATCTAGATATATAGCTATTAAAAGTAAATTAAGTAANTTAATAAATTAAGTAAAATTATTAAAGTATATATTAATAATCTAGATATATAGCTATTAAAAGTAAATTAAGTAAATAGGTTAATATTATAGATTATAATGGCATTATTAGACTATTATTTAGTAGCTAAAAAGTATTATAGTGCTATTATTAGCAGATTAGCAATAATAAGTATCTAAAAGGATAGTAATTAAATAGATATATTAGATTATATACTTATATATTCTGCCGTTATTAAGATTGCCTATGCTATAGTTATATACTAATTATATATAAAAAGATAGGCCAAGGTGGCCTAATTAAAGCAGGCCAAGATAGATAAGTAGTAGCAAGAGGGCGGGTTATTAGATAAGAAGGAGGCTTAGAAAGAGGCAAAAGAGGAGGCTATAAGTATATTCTGCATTATATATAAGAAGGTATAGCAGTTTATAATAATTATATCTAGCAATGCTAGGGCCAAGCTAATGCTAATAAATTAAATTTATAAGGCATGTATATATAGCATATATATCTGATTTAATATACTGGCTAGGGGGATAATTAATTAGGTTAGGGATTATATTAAATACTACTAAGTGCAATTCTAGATAGGCAAGTTAATAGAGATATTATATTTATTAAAGGATAAAGTATAAGGGTTAATAATAATATTAACTATAGTAAATAATATTAACTAATTATTATAAATCCTATAATTATTATTTAAAGATAACTATAATAAAGATAAAATAAGGTATTTATTTTTAAAAGATAACTATAACTATATATAATTAGAAGTTAGTAAGAATTAAAGTTTATAGTAAATTACTAATTCCCCAGGCTATTAAAAGATTTAATTTAACTATAAAAAAGAGGATAGGAAGCTATTTTAAGCCAGAGCAGTATAGTTATATAGGCAGATAGTAAAGGAGTTAATAAAAAGGATGTTTTTATTAATATATATAATATCTAGCTAGCTAGTATAGGCTATAGAAATTTTAAGTATTTAATATAAAAATACAATAAATAGTAATATATATAATATATTTATATATAATAATTTAATATATTTTATTATATTATACTATAAGTTATTTTAGGCTATAAGATAGGCTAAGGTTATTTACTAATATTTACTATATAAGGTAAGTAAGTTATTAATGTAGTATTTATAGTTAGTATTACCATTTTGGCAGCAGGTATAAGGTATTATTAAGGATGCCGGCATATGCAGCCTGTATTTATAGCTAGATAAGGTGGTTTATAAGGTTAATATTAGCAAGATAGAGTAAAGGGAGAGAAGGCAGGCAGAGATAGAGACCAGGAGTAAGGAAGATAGATTTAGTAGTAGTAATAGCAGTTATAGTAATAATAATAATAATAATATAAACCTTAATATTAAATTTAAAAGTTAGGTAAAGGAGCATAATTAGATATTAAACCATATCTGCCAAATTATCTAATAGTATAGCTAATAATTATTAGGCATTATATTAAATATTAGTTTATAAAGGCAGATTTCTATAGCTATAGCACGCCGGTATTTAAATAGGGCATTTAAGGAGTTAATATTAGATAAAGATAAAGATAATAATATAAAAGATAGCCTAGTTAATTTATAAGTAGGTTATAAAATATATATAGCTAGTATAATATATATATAAGAAATGCAGTAAGGGTTGTTTAGTATAGTAACTATATATAATAAGTTCTAATTAGTTAGCTATTAGTGGCATTAGTTATTAAAGTTCTAGGATAGTAATAAGTTTATTAATAAGGCTAGCTGTAGTATATAGCGGTAAAAGCAAGAGTAAGAGCTATTTAAGATAAAGTAAGAGTATAACTAGTTATAGCATTTTAGATAAATATAGTAAGTAGATATTGCCGGCTAATTAAGGCAGATATTAGGTCTAGATACAGCATTCTGTAGCTAATAAGAGGCAGTAATCTAGGCTATTATATAGGGCAAGAGTCTAATTATATAGATTATAGGTATAAGAGGGGGCAAGAGTATATTATTTATATTACTAGTATATTATTCTTATAATAGTAAAGAGGTAATTATTATAATTATACTATTAGTATTATTATAGGATAATTTATATTAATATTATATTAAGTATTAAATTAAGATATATATTTAAAATAGTTATAGTAGGCACTAGATTGCCTTTATTATTTTTATAATACTTAAATTAGCTATAATAAAGGGGTTTAAGGAGTTTATAAACTAGTTGCAATTATAAAAAGTATTAGATTATATAGTAGTAGATAAGTGCTATGCCATTTTAGATAGTACTAGCTATTTTCGGCTGTAGTTATTAAAGTTAGGCTAGGTATTAAGTAAATAAGGTATCTAGAAGGTGTTTTTAATAGCTATATTACTACTAGATAAAGTTAGGTAATTTTTTAAGGTAATAGGATTATTTGCTAGCTATATAAGGTTATTCTAATTATAAATAATAAGGCTAAATATTAGGTATAGGGTAGTTAAGGTATAGCTACTATTAAAACATAAAGATTAATACAGGCAGTAATAGCAAAAGAAAAAGGGAGAAAATAGTAATAATAATTAAATTAAGGAAGACAAGAAGGCAGAGGATAACTATACTATTAAGATTATATATAAGTAGTTAGATAAAAATAACTATAATTAAGTTATTATATATATTAATATTATTAATTAAGTAAAATAATTAAGGCAGTTATTAAAATATAGTATATATTATTTTAAGGTTAATATAATATTAAGGAAAAGGCAGTAATTAAGATTATAAATAAAGTAAGGGCATTTAATTATAGCTATAAATATATTAGGATTAGGTGTTAATATACTAGATATGTAGTTAGTTATATATACTAAGATACTAAGTTAATTGCGAGATTATATATAGGAAAGCAGACAAGCCAGGCAGGATAAAGGCCAGAGTAAGGCTATAGTTATTATATATTAGCTAGAGGGTAAAGCAGGTAGGTAGCTGTTATTATTATTAGTTAATAAAGAGAGGGGAAGGAAGGCAGTAATATTATTATTTAAGTCTAATTAGCCATTAAGGGAGGCAGTAGTTAAGCGATTTATAAGTAAGAAGTAGTATTACTAGGTTGTTTTAAATTAGGTAATAAATAGCTAATATAATTAGGCAAGTTACTAGTCTGAGTTAGAAGCAGAATATAATATATATATACGGCAATAAGACTAAGTAAAGTTAGAGGATAATATATTATAAATTAAAAGAGAAGGTAATATAAAAGTGCAGGGAGTAAGAGAAGGGCAGTAAGAAAGGGAAGAGATAAAAGTAAAGGATATTATAGAGCAATTCGAGAAGGCATAATAAAATAACTAATATAAGCAGTTTAAGGTAAGATAAAAGGAAATATAGGAAAATAAAAAAGCTAAGAGGTTTAAAGAGGTATTAGTATTTATAGCTAGTTAATATATTAGTTATTTTATAGTAGTAAGAAAGGTTAAGGAAGACTAGATTTATATAAGGGAAAAGTATTTAATATAGGATAAGGAGTAATAGAGATAGGTAGAATAAAGTAAGGTAGAATGGCAGGAGGGTATATTTAAAAAGGGCATAATAAGGAAGTTTTTAGGTTATTTTTAATATAGGTTATTATAAGCAATTTGCATATATTAAGAGGCATTAAGTAATAATTAAGGATTATTTAAGTTATAGAAAGATAGGGAGTGTTAGTATGCTAGATTATTAGTAAGTATATAGGGAATTGTAAGTATAGGGTATGCTAGCTAGGTAGAGGAAGTAATTAGAAATATTAATAGAGAGCAGGAGTTTAATTAGTAAGAGGTAGAGGATAAAGTAATATATAAGGCAGGGTTTATAAAGTAGTTAGGGGAGACAGTTTAGTAAAGGCTATTATAGATAAGTAGGTTTTATTAATATATTTATAAGATATTAAAGTTAGTAATAAAATAAGATATAAGGTTATATAAAAAGGAAAAATATAAATATTATTTATAAAAATAAATAAATTAAAAAAGAAAATAAGAAAAAAAGAATAGTTTTATATAAATAAAGAGAAATTATATAAAAGGATAGTAAAGTTAAAAAGAAATTTAAAAAAAAGAAAAATTAAAAAAAAAAAAAGGAGATTTTTAAAATAAAAAGCAATTTTAAAAAAGAGATAATTTAAAAAGGAAAAGAAATAATAAAAAATAATAAATAAAACATAAAATAAAAAATTAAGATAGAAAGTATAAGGGAGATATAAGATAGAGGATATAAGGTAGGGAAAAGAAGATAGAATATATAATAGAGTTATAAGGCAGGGAAGAAAGTATAGGAAAGAATGCAAAAGGTAATAAAGAAAGTAAAATATAAAGGGCAAAGAGTAAAGATATAAATAGATAATAAAGAGGGTAAAATATAAAATAGTAAATAAAAAGCAAGAGAAATATAAAAAGATAAAAGGAAAGGAGATAAGTAAGAGTAAAAAGGAATTTATAAATAAAAAGGAATAAATTAATTATAGGGTATAGAAGAAAATAAGATAGATAAAAAGTAAAAGAAAAATAATATAAGAGGAGTAGTTAGTATAAAAATAAATAAAAATAAAAATAAAGAGAAAGTAAAGATATAAGATATAAAGTAAAAAGGAAAAACAGGATATAAGAAAAAATAATAAAAGATTTAAAAAAAAAAGAAAATAAGAGTAAGAGGAAAGTAAAATAGTAAAAGGAGGGAGGATATAGAGAAATTTAAATTAAGATATAATTAAGAATAAAATTATAAGAAAAAGAAAATAATAAGATAAATATATTTTATAATATTAATATAAAGAAAATATAAAATAATAAAAAATAAAAGAAAATATAAGTATAATTAAAAGTATAATAAATTATAATATTATATAATAAAGAATAAGATATATTATAAGAATTAAAGTATATAAAAAGAATATAAGTTAATAAAGAAATTAAATAAAAAATAAATAGTTAAGATTTTTAAAGTTAATTTTTAGGGATAGTTATTAAAGGTAAAGGTTAGTTTTTAAGGAGGGTTAAGTTAAAGGTAAGGGTTATTAAAAGTAAGGGTTAGTTTTTAAGGAGTTTTATATTAAGGTATTAGGGTTAGGTTTGTTTATTACTATAGGTGAGATTGAGTCCTTACTATTATATATATAATCTAAGCCCTACTATTATATATTATATAATTTATCTAAACTTATAGGTAATATAGACCCTAGTCCTTATTATATATATAATTAAGTCCTACTCCTATTAAATATTAAAATCCCCTCTTAACTTCTTAATTCCTATTAATTAGAATTCTTATCCTCTTCTTTCCTACTTCTATTATTATTATTATTATTAATATTACTATCTTTACTATCTTTATAATAATATCTATAAAAAGTAAACTATTAGCAAACTAATATTATCTTAATATTAGTATTTCCTCTTATAATATTACCTAATTCCTTTATAAAACCTTATAGAGGTATATAAATACTAAGCAGTTCTAGAATAGATGTTTTTTATAGGCTATATAGATTACTATTTATAGCCATCTAAACCCCAGGGACTCTTAAGTCCTTAGAAAGATCTTACATATTATTGCCAGGAAGAAGGGGCTTTAGGACAGGCTGGATAATATACTTATATAATGCCTTATAAATCTCTAAGAGGTTGGGGAGCTTATCTGTAATAGCAAGCGCTATGGCACAGAACTTATTCTCTTTTTTAATGCTATTAGTTAGATAAATCTTATTATAGCACATAAAGAGGCTCCTGGAGATAAAGATATAAATACCAGTGCTAAAGATATCTACTATTACTGTTAGTAGTCGCTAGGCATAAATCTTCTTAGCTAAGGTGCCTTTAGGAAGACCAAGCTTCCTGCTAAGATACTTAGCTATCCTCATTAAAAGTGCCAACCCTGCATTAATATCTATTTTATTCTTAGCGAGAAAGTCTTTAATATCTCTATTTAACCCTATTACGGCTAGGCTTAACTAACAATCCTATTTATAAATAAGTAATACTTTTATATTAATTAGTTAAATATTATTAATTATTACTATGTTGGGGCTGTTATGCTAAATGGCCTAAGCCTAATATAGGGTAAAGCTGGATAGTATTGCCGGGCCACCCTTGCAGATCTCATCTGCCACTCTGCCTGCATTCCGGTCGAGTTCGGCGAGATAGCGTTATAGGTGGCGGCTATAAAGGTATATCAGTGCATTAGCAAGCCGTTTCTGACCTTAGCTGCTGAATACCTTATATAGGATGGCGGTACTTATAATACAGATCTCTTATAAGGATAGTCTGCTGCTAAAGTCCCTTTCTTATAGCCTTTAGGTAATAGCTAGGGTATTAAAAGCCTTATCTCCCTCTTTAAGGTAGTTCTTAAGTCTGCTTTTGGCTTGCAGGGCCTTTACTAGAGTAGCTAGCTTATTATCCTTGCCAAGTGCCTGCTTTAGTGCTTGTGCACTGGCGCCTAGCTATATTATAATAAGTTTATTATTAGTCTAAGGGACTTATATAAGAATTAAACTAGCAAATAGCTATAAAGGGATATTGCTATCTTTATTATCTTAATAATTATTTAATATATCTAGTAAAACTTAAGTAGATGCCTGCGCGCCTGGTATAAGAGGAAAGAGTGGCTTTTTTATATAACTTATATAATAGCTTTCTGTCCCTGAATTGCCTTTCTTGCCACTGGCCTAGATATAGTGCTTGGCAAGCTAGTAAACTAGATGCTTTAGTATACCCTTTTTAATAAGGGATATATACTACTAGCTAATAAACTTCTTAAGCTTCTTCTTATATCTAGAGAGGGTCTTAGGCAGATTAACAAGATCCTAATTATCTAGCGCCTTAGATAATAGTAATATATATTGCGTTAATAAGCCAGTAGTAACTATACTTAATATAGTATAAGAGGTGGAATCCGGAAGGAAGCTAGACGGCAGACTGCTATATGCATTGGCATTAGGATCCTGCCTAAAGCTAAGTATTTTCTATAAGAGAGGCTAACTTAACCTAGCCCCTGATGTATTAGGGATATCGGTAATAAATAAGCCTGTGTCTGAGGACACTGGCAAACCCTTATTATATCTAAGAGCTATAATACCGCTGCTATTTATAGTATAGCATGTAGATAATTTAAGCCTCTTAAATTAAGGTCTAAATATATTAGAAAAGTTATTAATATAATTAGGTAAGTAGATATATTTAGTAGACTTTGCTATAATAGCAAAGGCCAGAACTATTATCCTTTTTCTGCCTATTAGTAATATATTACTAGCCTGCCTCTTAATAATTATAACTTCTTTCTATAGTATCTTCCTTCCTCCTATTATAGATAAGGGAGGAAAGGGGTTTAAAATAAAGTAATAGATATATTTATAATCTTTTAAGGCTGCTAGGGTATATTATGCTATAGACCCTGCTTAAATAAACTTAATTAGTCTCCTTATCTAAAATATCTATATTGCAATAAGGATATAGATTTATTATATACTAGAACTAACTCTCTATTATATATATAATAGTATACTAGATTTAATAAGTATAAAAGGAAATTACTTAAGTTATATTTAATTTAATAATAAACTTTAGTATTATAGATATATAGAAATTTAAGGGAATATTTAAGGCCTTTATTATTTATAAGTTTATTCTATTATTAACTACCCTAGACTTAGCCTATAATATCTTTATAATAAAGCCTAAGCAATATTCCAGACTAGGTTAATAGCTATTATTATATATTAAGTATTTATATTACTATCTCTATTATAGCTCTAAAGCGCTAAAAAGCCAAAGGCAGGTTAAGAATGCAATCTAAGCCTAAGGATTATAAGGGAAGAGGTATTTCTTCCTCCTACTTGTCTGCATCTAGTATCTATATAACCCGACCTTAGGACACTATCCTGCAATACCTGTAATTAAGTTTGCCTTTACCTGTAGTTAGGGTTAGGATAGGGTTAGTATTAACTAGGGTTAGGATAGGGTTAGTATTAACTATCTAAGCTATCTTTGCCCTGGTGTTTTTCTTTAGCTAAAATCTAGCTAATAAGATAGAAAAGTAGAGATTTTTCTAAGATATAAAGAAATAAAAGATAAGTATAAGGAAAGGAAAGGCAAATAAGAGATATAGCCTAAAAGCTAGGAAAGAGATATAGCTAAAAGAGAGATATAGCTAAAAGAGAGATATAGCTAAAAGAGGGATATAGCTAAAAGAGAGATATAGCTAAAAGAGAGATATAGCTAAAAGAGAGATATAGCTAAAAAGCTAAAAAGGAGATATAGCTAGAAAAGCTAAAAAGAGAGATATAAGGCTAAATAGCCTAAAAGAGGTTTAGGAAGACCTTCTAGAGGTATTCCAGACTGACCTAGCTAGGCCTGCAGGG
>WEXE01000774.1:0-26662 GCA_011035825.1 Fusarium cf. hostae | reverse complement strand
TATGCTCAGGAAAAAATTCAGCCGAAAAGGCTGCCGTGCTCCAAGGTCCAAGGTGGACATGAAAATCCTGTACCCACCATGATACCGTAGCTTGGAGTCGAAGAGCCAATGGCTTCATGAGTCTAATGATTAGCCTCAAGATAAACTCTTTGGGGCAAAACAAGACAGGCTAGACTGCCCGTTCTGCACACCATTTCCTCCAAGTTCAACCAACACGCTAACATTAAGACTAACGTTAGACTACCCCCCTTGACCCATCCTTGCCATCTCCAACTCCAACTCGCATCTGGCAGACCCCAGCGCCACCAAAAATCTAGAACGGTATGGAGAGCAGTTCCATAGTCTCGGTATATTGTCAACATCGTCGATCAAACGGGTACAAATACTGAGGCCCTCTCCCTCATTCCGGGGATAGAAGAACCAAGAGCATCACTCTCAACACTCACTCCTCTTTCTCCCACTCTCACTCTCTCATACACTTCTCTCTTTCCTCTCACCACCACCACAACTAGTAGCCATGGCTTCTACTCCTCCCACCGATTACGGCAAGGAGGCCGTTCTCGATGTCTCTGAAACACGAGATGTCGAGACTGGCGAGGTCAAGAACGGTGGTCTCAAGCAAGATCTCAAGAACCGACACATGCAGATGATTGCCATTGGTATGACTTCACCTCTCATCTATTCCTCAACTCATAACTAACATGTCTAGGTGGCGCTATCGGTGCTGGTCTCTTCGTCGGTTCAGGTGGCGCCCTCCAGAAGGGTGGCCCTGCTGCTCTCCTCATCGGTTATCTCATCATCGGTATCATGCTTCTCTGCACATGCTTGGCCCTCGCTGAGATGGCTGTCCTCTACCCCGTCAACGGTGCCTTCTTCACATACATCGTCCGCTTCGTCGATCCTTCATGGGGTTTCGCCATGGGTTGGCAATACGCTCTCGCTTGGTTGACTGTCCTGCCTTTCGAACTTATCGCCGCTTCCATCACCATCAGATTCTGGAGAGAAGATATCAACATGGCTGTCTGGGTCTCTGTCTTCCTTGTTGTCCTAATGGGCATTCAGGTCTTCGGTGTTCGAGGTTATGGTGAGGTTGAGTTTGTTCTCTCCATCATCAANCATCAGATTCTGGAGAGAAGATATCAACATGGCTGTCTGGGTCTCTGTCTTCCTTGTTGTCCTAATGGGCATTCAGGTCTTCGGTGTTCGAGGTTATGGTGAGGTTGAGTTTGTTCTCTCCATCATCAAGATCTGCGCCTGTGTTGGTTTCATCATCCTCGGTATTGTCATCAACTGCGGTGGCGTTGGCGACCAGGGCTACATCGGTGTCAAGTACTGGCGCGATCCTGGTGCTTTCACTAGCTTCAAGGGTTTCTGCGCTGTCTTCGTCGTCGCTGCTTTCTCATTCGGTGGTACTGAGATGGTCGGTCTGGCTGCTGCCGAGTCTGCCAACCCCCGCAAGTCTATCCCCATGGCTAGCAAGCAGGTCTTCTGGCGAATTGCCATCTTCTACATTCTCAACCTGTTCATCGTCGGTCTCATTCTCCCCGCCAACGACCCTCGCCTGATGGGTGCCAGCGGTGCCAACACTAAGGCCTCTCCCTTCGTTCTTGCTATCCAGGATGCTGGTATCAAGGTCCTCCCTAGCATCATGAACGCTGTCATCACTGTTGCCGTCCTCTCCGTCGCCAACTCTTGCACTTTCGGCTCTACCCGAACTATCCAGGCTATGGCTGAGCGCAACATGGCCCCCAACTTCTTCAAGTACATCGACTCCAAGGGTCGCCCTCTCTACTGTGTTATCCTCCAGATCGCCTTTGGTCTCCTTGCCTACATTGGTGCTGCTCCTCAGGGCATGGAGATCTTCGGCTGGCTCCTGGCCCTCACTGGTCTTGGCTTCCTCTTCGTCTGGGGCTCTATCTGCCTTGCCCACATCCGCATGCGTGCCGGTATGAAGGCTCAGGGCATCAACCTCGGCCTCATTCCCTACAAGACCCCCTTCGGCGTTGCTGGATCTTACCTCGGTCTTGGTCTCAACATCCTCGCCCTCATCGCCTCTTTCTACACTGCTCTCTACCCTGCCTCCGGCGCCTCTCCCAGCGCCGAGGCCTTCTTCAGCTCTTACCTCGCCTTCTTCTCTGTTGCCCTTCTCTACCTCGGCTACAAGATCGGCACACGCAAGTGGCAGATGTATGTCCGTCCCTCTGAGATGGATCTGGCCAGCGGCGCTGTTTGGCTGGAGGAGGAGGAGCCTAAGGAGCCTTTCAACTGGTCTCAGGCTCCCAAGAAGGTTCTCCGAAGCTTTTTCTAAGTATGTACGAAGGATGGAGTTGATATGATTATGGATACCCACACTACTGGATGAGTGAAAGAATTGTACATATATATGATCATGTAATATTTTGAGTTTTATACCAGCGAGAAAAGCAAGGCGGTTAGCGTTCTTGAGCATTATCTGCACATATACAAATACGCATGCAATCTCTTCAAACATCTGAGCACAATTACAGTGATAAATATGAGAGCCAAGGTGGTTCAACAGAACCTTTCTGTTTCTGCAAGGGGCTTGTACGTTAAAGCAGTGACAGAAAGTTACTCCTCAATCATGCAGACAAGGCAAGACTCGTTTCCCAAAACATAGTTCAATTGTGTTCTAGACGGTCCAAGCAATAAGCACGACACCATTAACTCTTGGTCAAGATTGTTCCCCCTCGACACTATCAACAAGATGTCTAGGTACTTCACTATATCTTCTTGTTCCGACACATTGACGTTTTGTCATTACACTGAATGTACTATTCCCTTCAACATTGTCTCTCATACCATTTGTATCCATGTCGGCCGTTTCGTAGATTTACTCCTAAAGCCGCCTAAGTTAGTGCCTTTGCAAAATTGACAGTCAAATGTAGTAAGCTGAAACTTACAAATCCTGAACTAAAACTCGGCTCCGAGAATGTCATACAGAAACAGCAAACTTATTCGTCATTAGTGTTGGTCGAGATCACGATGTTGATCTCCCGCGGCAGGTTCTCCTTCAGGATCAGCGCATCAGCTGCGTCAAGAATCGAACAGACCTTTGAACGGAGAAGTCGCTCCTGCGATGCTGATCCACGATCGAGTTTGCCGACAGCTTCGGCCACATTTGCCACGATTTCGTTGCGGTAGGATAGATCGTCGTTGATGTTGAGCCTCTTTTGGTGACGATCTTTAACTCTGACCAGATCAAGGTCGAGGGACGACATAACAGCAATGTCCATTTTGGAAGCCATGTCAAGAAAAGCACCGTACATGGGGTGTGTTCGAGGAACGGCATAGGCAATCGTGTCGAACAGGCGCTGAAGAGCACCAACAAAAATATTCTTTGTACCGTCAGCTTCTTGGCTCAGGAGGCATTCGTTCCAAGCAGGTCCAAAAACTCGCTGGAACGACTGGCAGCCGGGCTGCTCCAGGAGAGTCGTTCGGAGTTCCATCAGATCGGGAATTGCTTCCTGTAGATAGTTCTGCTGAGAATTTTGGATCTCACGGGCCTTGTCTGGCAATTCAACCAGCTTCTTCACAGCTGCAGTTGATTCTGCGTCATTGACCTGTTGAGCCAGTTGAATCCAGTCAATTTCATCAGATACCAGGGAGGCAAGAGTGGCACCGGTCTTGCCCATGTATTTCCAGACCGACAGATCCGTATCTGCGTCGTCGCTGACGGGCAACTAGGATTTCGCGACTTGGTTGCACTAGTACCATAGTCGGTTCTTCGCCTCCTCCGGAAGCACACGGATGACGGGCTCCGAGAGCCATGCCTTTATCTCTCTGATGATAGCTGGATCGTTTTGCTTGAACTTTCGATTCCCTAGTTTCTCAAGGATTTCCTTGCCCTCGCTTAGCGCTTGACGGCGGTGGATGATCTGCGGCGCGTCGACAGTCCCCTTTTTCAAACAAGGGGCACCCGGTGCTGACTTGACCCATCCGTTCAATCTTGCCATGATGAGAAGCATCAGAGGAGTGACAGTGTCCCCGGAGACATTGGTTGTGACTGCGATCTTTCCACGAGTGATCTTTCCAACTGTTGGATGCTTTGAATCCCCTTCAGACTTCTTGACGAAGAACTGAGACTCGCTAGTCTCAGACCATACATCGATGGCAAGACCAAGGTAAGCCCACACAGCACTCTTGGAGAAAGTGTTGACGATGGGTTTGGTGTTACCATCAGAGCCGATGGCAACGTGCTTCAGGTTCAGAGTGGCGGCGATAGGCATGGCGGTGGTTGCTGAGAGCATGTAAAAGTTGCCGCTCTTGGTGGTTCGGTTGGTATTTGAGAATTCTTGCAGAGCCATTGCTATAGGCTCCTAAGAATTATCAGTCTGTTATTCCTTGCAAGGACTAGATAGAATTTGCTTACCTGTCTCTCCCAAATAGCATAGTCGGTTGCCTCGACGACTTTAGTATTCTCGATAGTTTCAAGACAAGCTTTAAAGCATTCCATGTGATCGTTGGGATCACGGCCAGCGAGTCGAAAGACCTCACGGGTCACTCGGTCGTTGATTCGTTGCGCTGCCCGCGCGCTTAGGGGCTGCTGGGCGGTTTCAGGCATGGCTAGATGGTCAAGGGGGGGCCAGATTGAGGAAGATATAACGGAAATTTGCCAGAAGCTATTTCTGACAATGATCCAAGACGACCAAGAATATTGAGAGGTGGGAGATATAGTTGAAGGTGATGAAGGACGGAGTGATGTTATGAAAAGGCGAGGCGATGCCACATCAAGAGAAGGTGAATGGTGGGCGCGCAGGAAGAATGATGAAATGGTCAGCTATCTCAAGACGCCAAAGACTTCTCTTCATAAGATAGAAAGCAAGTTGTGAGCAAGGATGTGCTGAGATTTCTTTTTCTTCTTTGGTGGTGAAGTGATATGCAGGAGGGGAAGAAAGTATGAAAGAGTGTGTGCAAGAAGGAGAAAGGTGAAGGTAGCAACTTGAAGACGGAGGTGGCCGCTGTGTCAGAGCCAGAACACTACCACCTTTTCCCAGTCAGTGGCAGCACTCCAGACCAAATCACAAAAATGGACTGAACAAGTTATCTCGGCAATTACTTTCTTGGACCACAATGTGAACACATGGAATACAATTCATTAAATGGTCAGTTGCCATTTAAATTGAATATTAGCTGTCACCATAATCAACGCTTCTATTCTTCATCTTTCTAACACCTGGTGGATGGATAGTCTATCAATACTTCATCACATCTTGGGGGCCACAGTCAAATATCCTTCAACAACAGCAGTAATCAACCGATTGGCAATAGCCTGAGGAGGAGGCAATCGCAAATCACCCTCCTTGTACCCCTCGGGAGCAGGCTCTCCAAGACTGCTCGTTCCGTTCTCAAGAGCCTTGCGGGCTTCATCAATGGAGAACCACTTGGCCACCTCCAACTCCTTGTCGTTCAGAGAGATCTTCTCGCCATCACCAGGAAGAGCCTGAGCAATGGCTCCAATCATCAAGCTGGAAGGATAAGGCCACGGCTGGCTCGAGTGAATAACAACGCGCCCAACACGAACACCACTCTCCTCCCAAACCTCTCGCCGAACCGACTCCTCGATGGACTCGCCAGGCTCAAGGAAACCAGCAAGGGTGCTGTACCAGTGAGGAGGCCAGCGCTTCTGGCGGCCGAGAAGAATCTTCGTTCCATCTGCGGAAACAACAGCGGCAATCATCGTGGGATCCGTTCTAGGGAAGCAGATGTTTGAGACTCCGTGACGGGTGGGACAGTCACCTCGAGGTTCACTGAAAGCTCCGCCTTTCTTATCGGCGGGAGGGCAGACGCGCTTGTAACCAGCGTGAACTGAGAGGTTGGGCAGCCCGCAGCCGGCGCAGAAGGGACTTCGTGTGTTCCAGTCAATGATAGACCTGGCTTGGGCATAAAGAGCGGCTGCAAAAGTTAGTTGAAGATCGAACCAGCTTCAGGGACAACTTACCAGCCTCGGGTGACTGATTCATTGCTCGAGGGTTCTTATCCAAAGACAGTCCTTTCTTCTCCTGTTCCTCCAAGAATTGAGTAACTTTCTCAGCGTGGTTTCCCTTGGGAGTGATGTCAATGGCGAAATAGGGGTGGCCCTGAATGTCTCCATGATCAGAAGATGGGATTGAATCCTTCTCGTTACCCTCTTCTAGCATGCCGAGGTAAACAACGAGGGGTCTGGTCTCGGTAGAGTTGAAGCTCTGAATAGCTTCATCCTCAGTGAGAGTGAAATGGTCCAAACCGATCAAAGGCTCGACATCCTTAAAAGTCAGATAAGCCGGAGTCTTCTTGTCAACAACCAGAGGGTTCAACTCGTGGAGTGCCAGATATCTAGCTGTAGGGCTATCATAGGCTCGTCGAAGGAAATCAGTGTCGGCACGCAGGAAAGAGTATCTGTTGATACGACCCCCAGCGTAGTAGTTGACAACCTCTTTTCCAAAACGGCGAGTCAACATTGAGTCGTCGGTTTGAAGAGCTGCAATCTCGGGCAGCCCTGGACCTGAAGTGGTTGTTGACATTGAGTGTTGTTGGTTCAGAGATGCTTGGATTTGTATTTGTAATACTCTTAACGATATGAGGTTGGAGAGAGTGGGGTCAGAAAATAGTAGACACTTGATGCTAGATTCACAGCCTAGATTTCTTATGTTGGCTTTATGATGAGAATATGAGACAACTCCTTTCTAGTGTTGATGTTGAGATTTGGTTATCAGGCACAAAGAGGAGACTTCATATGATCAACGCAAGGCAATGAGTGAGCAATACTAATCGGCTTTGGGTCCGAGGTCTCCGTTCTGTTCATTCTGGGGTTAGCGGTGAGAAACTCGCGGGCGATTTGAACAATATTGCGGCGAATGCGGCCATGTACCCAGCGGGATGGAGTTCTGATGAGTCAGGGTTCTTCATGATTGGCCTGCAGAGAGAGGATCTCACTCATTGAGATTCATTGGGTCCATGGATATCATATTTTTTGGTGTTTCATCAGTGTGATCATGACCTCATTTGTACATTATCAGATAGACGAAGCAGTATCTGCGATCCACGATCTTGCATTCAGAACAGCCCCTGACTATATAGAACCACTTCAATTGGCTATATTTCCATGGCGTTTTCATAGTTCAACTGGCATTGGCTGTTCACGAATCCGAACTTGATCTACAGCTTAACTTTTTCACTGTGCCGAGGTCGGACCCCGGAAGTATCCTAGCATAAGCCAAGCTCAGCTCAGGGCATTCTAGCGCATTTCCCCCGCAATCCTTTCCTAATCTTGCCTCTGATACAGTGACGTCTTGTTGGGGGGGGGGGCACGGGACCATGCCTGGCTTCGCAATCTTTGACCAAAAAAAGTCTGTCAATCTCATTCTTCATTCTTCATGCCACGACCCTTTTGTCTCTCCCTTTAATTTTTGCCTCGCGACGCCCAGACTATCACCATCAGCGATTACCCCCTAACGAATCGATTTTTCTTCATTTTAACGAATGCGATAATATCACGATTCGGTTTATTTTGGCCTTTACGACGGTATCGCTACGAGCTGGGGTCGGCGCTGCACTCTGCCACCTTTCGCCCAGGGTTCAACCTTCATCATGACGCCGCCAACTGCGAATCTGAACCTTGACGTTGAGGCGATCTCGGGCATTTGCGGGTATGTCTCTGATTTTGCCATTCTTTAAAGACATGAAAACTAATTTCTCCAAAGTTCCATTTCCATTGCCTGCTGGGGTATGTCGCTATGACTGGTCTCAGCCTTGAGCATAACTAATCGCAAATAGTTGTCGTTTTCTCACCCCAAATCATTCAAAACTTCCAGCGAAGCAGTGCCGATGCCC
This sequence comes from Fusarium cf. hostae, assembly GCA_011035825.1. Lineage (NCBI taxonomy): Eukaryota > Fungi > Ascomycota > Sordariomycetes > Hypocreales > Nectriaceae > Fusarium > Fusarium cf. hostae. The sequence continues at coordinate 18,832 of WEXE01000774.1, read as the reverse complement.
TCTCGATCCAATTCATCATTGTCTGGCTCCTCGGCGATGTTTTCAACATTCTGGGTGCCGTCCTTCAGGGCGTTCTACCGACCATGGTACGCTTCACGCTCAGCTTTCATCAACCGTTTTGAGGACCGAAAACTAAATCGATTACTTCTATAGATCATTCTCGCCATCTATTACACGATCGCTGATATCGTCCTCCTTGGCCAGTGCTTCTACTATCGTGGTTTTACATGGCGCGATGCCCCGACCCCTGCTCCAAAGCCGAACACCCTGGCCCCTGGTGAACCCAACGAGCGCACTGGTCTGATCGCTCACGATCGTCACGATGAGCGCCGTGGCTCAGATTGGTCTGGCCTGTCGCCGGCTGTTCCTCATATCGCCGAAGATGCTACTCCTCAAACCCCTACCGTCCTTCAGACTGTGGTTTGGAACACTATCATCGTCTTGATGGTCATCGCAGCTGGTGTTGTTGGCTGGTTCTTGGGTCAGAAGGCTTCTACTGGCGACAAACATGGCGACAACGATGCTGGAGGCGAGGATAGCCTTCACTTCAGTCTTTCGGGTCAGATCTTTGGATATCTCTGCACCATCGCATACATCGCTTCTCGTCTCCCTCAGCTCATCCTAAACTGGAGGCGCAAGACGACCGATGGGCTCAGCATGCTCTTCTTCCTTTTTGCATGCCTCGGAAACATCACTTACGTCATGTCTATCTTCGCCTACGAACCTAAGTGCAAGCACGATGAATGCCGCCCCGGCGAGGCCCGTCATATTTACGGCAAATACATCCTCGTCAACCTGAGTTGGCTCGCTGGTAGTCTCGTTACTCTCTTCCTCGACTTGGGTGTATTTGCTCAGTACTTCATGTACAGCAAACCAGAGAGCACTACTACGCCTACTCGTCGACGAATCAACGACAACGTCACCGAGGAAGATGAGTACGATGATGAGAGCCTCAATGAGGACAGTTGGGACCAGCGTCCTCTACTCCAGAGGGGCGACTCTGTCTATCACCCATGATCTAAAATTTTATCTTTCGAAAGGCTCGCGCCTAAGATGACAGTTTTTTGTTTTGCTTTTTGTTTTCATTTGTTCTCATATCTCCCCTGACTGGTTGGGGCACATATAGGATCGAACAATGGCAGGCGTTTACTGTTGGGTGAGAAAAAAAAAAGGAAAAGGAAAAGGAATCAAAAATAAAAATTAGCATCAGAATTGGGTTGCTATCATGATGGAGTTTGGAATATACGATGGGTATTCAGATTTTAGATCGACTCACCTCTCAGGGGTTTGTTCATAACATTAAGATATAAGTCTATTTTGCATTCGTCGAGCCGCTATTTTCTAGACACAGTAAGAACTTCTTTCATTAATAGAGATTGGCGACGAAGGGAAACATCGGCGAATAGCGATTGAAAGTCAACATTATTGTCATCGAGGTTACATACTACACCGCGTTCCTTTATTAATCCTTCCAATTTGTATGCATAAGTCGTGTAGATGCTCAACTTACCCAGCCTCCATAGATCGGTCCAACTCCTTTACCAAGATATCCTTCTCAGGGGGCGGTTCTGGCCATCCACTACGAGTCTGAGATGGTCTACTAACTTCTCTTTGCGACTGCTCTTCTTAACATGTTTGTTACGGCTTTTGCACATGGTGTCAGGCATATCATTGGCGACCTGAAGGACGATGGGTCGGTCCCAGCCGTTGCTATGCTGAACCTGTAGCTTTACCGGAACATGGAACGGATAGGACAAGGGACCTCTGCCCTAAACGACAAAATGTTAGGTAAGTTTAGCATAACTTGGTAGAGCTCTAGACTATCTAGTGTTTTTCGGCATCTTAGTTCAAAGTCAAAAGCTTTCTTGGTCACTGAAGAAAGCCTATCAATATAGGTGCATGTATCTTTATCATGATACGCGAGTTCTGAGGTCGCCCACTGTGCCTTGACATTGCAACACATCCTATCTTGCTACTCTAAGCAGCCAAATTCTCCCAGATATGGATATGCCATGTATTTTTTTTTTATCAGCCGGGGACAAAGAAAGTAAGCTGTTGTTCCTTGAAATGTTCCTCGGGTATTCGAATAACATCGGAGGTCTTGGACTACCCTGGAGACTCATGTGAGAAGTTTGCACAATTATTGAATTTATTCCACAACTTATAGTCTTCGTGTTAGTTGGCCTAGTTAAAGACTCTCGATGACTTTTTGGCTTTACATAATGTGAGGCTCGTTTATTGACTACCTAGACAAAGAATAGCCATGCACTGGTTTATGAAGGCGCGTCGATGAAGCTGGGTTTCCGTGGTGCTTACGTCTGTGTACAACCTCAAACATCGATCGTACTCTTGCGATTTCAGTGACTGATATTTATATATTCAGAATTATCAGGATCTAAAGAGTTTATAGACTTGGCAATTTGGTTCCTTGCGCACAGCAGGTGCCTGCGAGCAAGATACTGTCGGTTGTATAGGAGGAGTTTCAGTCCTGCTGCTCAACAGCATTATTATTGGCATTACGTAGTTTGGCATCCGTAGATATGCAGTGGATTACTTGGCCTTCCCGATTGACCATTGAGAAAGAATCTCATGTAAGAAGCCGAGATTTGTTTGGGCGTTTACTGGGTATATCGGTGATACTAAACCCAAGAGTTGATAGAGCACTCTGAGGCCCAAGATACAGCCAAACAGAAGGTTTTCGACCCGCCAAAAGAGTCCATTTGAAGCTCCACCCTCTGAGATATTATGTAACCCCTCGGACAAAAAAACCCTGCAGTGCACAGCAGTGGTACGTACCGTTACTTCGGCTACGTATGGGTTAGCGTGATCACTCAAGAAAAGTTGGTGGTATAAAAAGCCAATCCTCTCCCGTCCTTTGAATGCTTCTTTCTTTCTCTCTTCACATCAGTTTGGGTAAAATCTTCACCGTCATGTGAATTTTTTACTTAATGGCGGCTCCGCGAAAGCGGCTTGCTGAGAGTCAGACTTGTCGATGTCTGGTTTTCCGTTCCCGGCCTCCTAAAGTAATGTGATCGCTCTTCCTAATCAGCCATGGACGTCGTCAGAGGTCCTTGACTGTGGGGTGATCTCGACATACCATCGAATCCCTAAATCTTCAATATCTTAAGCTCGTAGATTGCGTGTACCGCGTGTGGACTGCTCACGTCTTGAGCTAGCCTCAATACGAAGCCTTACCGCTCGTGTATCCTGTGTGCTCAGGAAATCATCTGCTCGCTGAGAGAAACACCATAATCATCAGTCTCTGCTGGTTGTCACGGCTGGAGAATTTGTTATGTTGAGATGCTCGGAAAGCGGCTGGGCAACCAAAAGTTTGCTGCAACTTTTCAGTGGCTACGAAGAGGCAAATTTGCAATGCAATTCAGCTCACCACAAGATTTCTCATGATACAGGCTAAACTGTATATTTAAAGAGTCATGACATGCAAACTCTGAGCATAGTGTTGCTTTGCTCGTATCAAATTTGCATCATTATCAGATTTGTGAGCATAGCAAGTCGTTGTATTGTTTCAAATCATGTTGCAGTGCGTCACGAAGGTGCACAGATCTTTAACGTATCTCTACGAGAAACAATCATAAAGAATACCTCGTCAATAAACATCATCAAATAATTCCCATCTCGCTCTAATGTCTCCCGCCGTCAAAAACTTCGGGTCAAAGGCCGTGATAGCACGTGACGGAACCTGGAGGAATCTTGATGGGCGAACGGGCAGAAGTGGAGCCCAAAAAATTCTAAACCGGAGGAAGCCTTCAGATTTGCCCGAGATTCGGACAAGACTCTCATTGACGTGCGACTTTTGTCACGGCCGATTAATCCACCCAAATCTACATCTCGCCCGCCCTCTCCTTGTCTCCTCCATCGTCATCGCCCACAATGTCTTCCCTCTGGAACGCTTTCACCAGCGGTAATAAGCCCGCCCACCAGCAGCAACAGTCGCAGTCTCAGTCGCACCAACAACCCACGACACAAGAACCCGCGCATTTCGCCTACGACCCCACGGAAGGTCAGGGCGTCGAGTCTTTTCTTCAGAGCTCTGCCTTTGCCGACCCCTCGCAATTACATCCCCTCGCCGGCCTCAACAGAGATACACTTGAATATATTTCCCTCGAGGATTCAGCCCTGTCCGAGTTGCCTGGTGGCCAATCAGTCCTGCCCTCGCGAGGCTTCACAGACGACTTGTGTTACGGTACCGGAATCACATATCTCGCTGGTCTGGGAGTTGGAGGTGCTTGGGGTCTGCAGGAGGGTCTCAGAAGGTCGGCCGGTCAGCCTCCCAAGCTGCGATTGAATGCTGTTCTCAACTCGGTTACTCGACGAGGACCATTCCTCGGTAACTCCCTGGGTGTCGTCGCTATCATCTACAACTGCATCAACTCTTTGATTGGATCTGTCCGTGGAAAGCATGATGCCGGAAACACTGTCCTCGCTGGTGCGCTGAGTGGTATGCTCTTTAAGAGCACCCGCGGACTTCGACCCATGGCCATCTCTGGTGGTATTGTGGCGTCTGTCGCTGGTGCTTGGGCTGTAAGTGATACTCTGTGTTTTATACTCTGTCCAGCTGCTAACTTCTCTCCAGATCGTGCGACGGTCTTTCTTCCCTATTCCTGAGCCCGTTCCTGCAGTTTCTGACGAGCTTACTCTGTAATACCATTATGATACACCTATTCACCGTTGTCGTCAATTGATCGACTCGTTATAATCGTGCCTTGGTGGGCACGCGGCACCGACGAGAAAAATGAACGAAGAGGCGAGCCGGAGGATGAAGCACGGGAAGAGAAGGGATTCCCCGTTGTATATGATATGGGCGAGACTAGGAGTTTGGTAGCATATGGATTGTAACGGACATCTCTCCTCCCATGGGCAAGTGTACATTACATGAGGTTCGGTCAGCGAGCATTAGACGATTGTGATAGGGGCTGGGCGTCTGGTCATTAATGATTAAAATGTTTAAATAGTACTGTAAGTTAGGGTAGCCAATGAATTTTCATGGCAGCCTGTGCTTTGTTTGATCCATGAAATCAGTGCCTCCTGGCAGTGTTAGCACTGGCTGCGATAAGGTTGCCTACCTAGGTATCTAGGTACAGAAGATAGAGGCACAACAGCACCTACCACATTCACCAGTTGTTTACCACAAACACACATTCACAGCAAAAGATTCTACCGCGTTCTCAACTTTCCATCTTCATTCGCATCACAAAAGGTAAGTTGAGATGGCTTGACCTTTCCCACGACACATGCCACTCAACATGGGGTCACACGATCTTGGCAACGGCCAAGGGGCATTCCAGATCTATCTAGACGCTGAAGGAAGGGGTGTAGCTGAAGAGCATACTCGCGACGCTCGGCCATCTCCAGCCCCGAACGACGACCCCTTCGTTGGTGTTGATGATCCTCAGGACAACACAAATGCGGCATCATCAAACAAGGCACCCAAGCAGCCCCGGAAAGCACGAACTCCCAAACAAGGCATCGTGGACGCTGGCCCAAGAGAATTCAAAGAGATCATGATACAATATCGCCTTGATCACTGGAGAGCAAGGGCTCAGATCGTCCATACCAAGAGTCAGCGTGATCTGACAGCTTTCTGGAGCCCACAATGGGCTGGCTTCGAGGTTGCCGATAGAGGGATGAACATATTCGATGGCTTCGATCGAATGTGGTTTGTCCCCTTCGACATAATGACACCTCTGCCTGCAGAAAAGCAGGAGATAGCAGATGACCTCCAGAAACGACGCCTTGAACTGGATGCTGCATACCGCATCAAGGTCGCCAGAGACAAGAACTTTGAAACGAAACTGCTGCACTTGATCGAAGAAGAGGTTGAGGAAACGTGCCAGGCGCTGTGGGAGCCCAATGCTCACGATCCAAACCGGGAGCCAGTAAGATGGAATGACGTCCGAGCACGCTTTCAACTTACTCACTTGGTCACCATGATAGCTCAAGCTCGCTTGGCTGATGGCAAAGAACAACTACCGGGTTATTATCAAGTCAAAGTCCTCGAATTAGGGGTCGACGGTAAGATTACTTACCAGCGTGTCAGTCTACCCAGCGACGTCAACATGAAGGGAATGCTTTCGCGAATGAAAAACAGGTTTCCTCCCGATGGTGAACAGGGCCAACATACTATAAACGTCTTCAAAGACAGACTTGAGACTATCTACAATCGCGGAGATGAAGCACAGAAAAAGAAAGCCCAAGGCCTATATCGCCAGCTGAACGACTTGGTGCTGGCAGACAAACCTAACAGCGAGAGATATTCATGGGTATTCAAATTGAGGACCAGCGCCAATTTCTTCATCCCCGCCGGCAAGTTACCAGACCGTCTTCATACATGGACACAGCTGAAGGAAACCACCTACCAAGAGCTACTGGAAGGCGTGCGAGCAAAGAAACACCCGGTTTTTATTCGAGTGAGTATCATAAGCGCCCTTCATTAATCATTGCTAATGTTGTGTGAAATAGCCCTGGAAGATTCGACTTCGCCGGTGGTGGCCTATAGTAGATGAGCTACTGAACCAAGCTGAAGTTGTCTTTGGTGAAGCCGGACTGTCATCCCAACAGCTTGATATTGTGGATGAACTCCTCGCCAGCCGAACCCAGGAAGAAATACAGCAAGCAGCGAAAACTAAACAAGCGCTAGATAAGGCGAAGCTTGCGACTATTGGAGTCGATTGTTTGAGTATGAACAATAATGCGTGATGTGAAGATAAAGGAACAAGAGTAACGAGTTTTGGCCGTTTTGACAACAGCTCATGGAACGAGAAGGGGTGGAACTTGCTTGCTTATGGATGAGTCGCTGTCGTGACGATGAATTGTTTACACATGCAGTTGAAGGATGAAATTGTGCAGTGGACGTGTGATTCTATACGCATGCGAGCATCCAATATGAACGAGCCCTTTGTTTAGTTTAGCAAGTCCACACAAGAATAAATAAATATATTATAAGATAATACGAACTATATGTTACTGGATTAGGGAGCCCAAGTTTTGATGAGTTTGAGTACCTAATATTCAATGCTCAAGGCAGAAGCACTGTCACCACAGTGGGCATCACAACAGCCAGCTTTGCTCATCCACCTTCCACTCAACTCCGACACAAAACAACTCATTCCTCTTGCAAATCAGTTAAAAACGCACTGTTGTATTTGTTATAACCGCCTCAGTGAAATGTGTCTCCCCTGTTACCCATGGACGTGGACAAAATACGAAGATCCTTATGACAATTTGCACAAAGCCCCTGAGCAGTCTGTCTGGGTCCATGATGGGCAGAACTGGGAGCTTCAGAAAGTGGTGAGCGCAATTCTTTCCTTTATCTTCTCTTCTTTTCGTCAACTCCATTATCGTGGCCCTTTACCCTATGAAACCCCTTCAATCTTGCGGACCATAGGGCTGTGAGCGTGCGTCTGGACTGCCAGTGACAACCGACTGGAGGGCAAAGTCACCACGAAACGTGCCATTGAAGGATATCAAAACAAAAACAAAACAATTTCAACACGCTAGGTGCCGTGTTTGTGCTGTATTGTTGCCTCGAGCGTTGTTTGTGCCCTGTACGCACGATAGGTATATCTTCTCGAAGTGTCCCTACAATTTGAGAGCTTCTTGTTTCCTTCTTTTCCTTCTTTGAAGAAGGTATCACGAGGTCCTGAAGCTTCTGATTCACGAGCCCCGCAAGTGGATTTATTTTCCGATCTCAATTGTCCGAGTTACACACAAAAGAAGCGATCATGGCCTCGGCAGGTGCCAGCGCCTTCAAGTCTCCCAAAATTCCTCGACGACCAAAGACCCCCGAGACTCGTCAAGTGCACTTTGGCTCTCAGACTAAGCCTGCTACTTCTGCGTCTGCTTCTGCATCTACATCAACACCTGCCGCCTTCAACGAGGGCATCACGGGCTACACCACAGCCAATTCTCCCAGCGGCGGCTTCAGTGCTGGTATCAACGGTGTTACAGCTCCCAGCACTGCTGCTACCCGAGCAACCACTTCTGCGCCGGACGAGAAGGGCAGCAATCAACCTACGAACTTCCCTGCGCTCGGCTTAGGCCCTAACGCACAGCCTCAGTGGCATATCAGTGCCGACCCGACTCAGAGTCTCGCGCATCAGGTGCCAACTGGTTTCGTCTCGCCTACCCCTCAGCAGCACCAATTTCTCCCCCCTCAATTTCATCCTGCTCCCTTCATCAACGCAGGGCAAAATCAATTCACCCCATCTCCAATCACCTACATCGGAATCGGACCTCAGTCTCCCGCTGTCAACACCGCAAACATGGGTGACTATCAGAACGCTGCGCCTCCTGTTCATGGCATGAACTTTCAGCCGCCTGTTCCTGACACTACCTTTGGTCCTATGCAGCACGTTTATGTGCCTCGCTTTGACAATGGCCTGGCTGGTGTCCAAGTCGGTGGCTATGCCGGTGTTCAAGTTTGTGCACCCTCTTTTTCTTACGTTGCCCCTTCTGCCCCCCTCTTGTCTCCTGCGCCAACGACGACTCCCGCCTGCACTACAGTTGTAATGCCAAAGACATTCTATTTGAATGGCTATACGTACTATGCAAGTCTGCTTTGCTGATTTATCTTCACGTTTTGGCTTCGGCGTGGGGTTCGCCTGAATCAAGTGGTTCAGTGCCCCTCTGCGACATCAGTGGCTCGGCGGCCGTCTACCCTTTTCTTTCACTCACCCCTCAAAATCTCATCATAACTCTTAGCAAATGCTGACAAGTTCTATAGCAGCCCGTTGTCGGTGCCATGGTTCCCCAGCCTACCGTTCAAGGCAGCTACGCTGTCCAGCAGCAGCCCTACTACATCCAGCAGCCGACCATGGGCCAGCAGCCAGTCCTCGTTGCTGGCCACCAGCCTCAGCAGTTCATGCCGCAGGTCCAACATGTCGCAGGCGTTCCCTCGGTCGGTATTGCTGGTGGAGCTGCTGTTCCCGGCACGGTCCCCATCTTTGCAGGTAATGTCCCTGGTGGTCAACATATCCCTGATGTCACTGGTGTTGGTCGTACCGCTGGCGAAGAGCAGCTCCGTCAGATTCAGTTTGCGCATGCGAACAAGATGTACGAGCCTCAGGACTTCAAGCCAGCTGACGATGACCCCTCCCGTTTCTACTATGTTCGTGAAGTTGACGGGAACTGGACCCAGCGCAACCGATTTACCATTGATCACATGGGTGATTCCCGCTGGTATGTGACCGATGAGGGTTGGTTTTACGCTGTCCGACTTCCCAACTAAACGACGCGGCCAGTAAGATAATCTGCCTTTACCTCATCTCCCGATCATGAGCTGATAGTCTATAGACATACCACGAAACACAAGAACGATTCATTGGGAACTCGTTTAACGCAAGTTGTAAGGTATCTCCCCATCGCGAGTCAACGTTGACTAACACCTTTGCAGTTGGGCCCGTCCCCGATCGAAAATTTAAGTTGGACTGTCACCATGTCTTTCAAGTAAGTAGTCTGAAGACAATATGGTGGCACAAGCTGACTTTTGAAAGACAGGGAACGCTTCTCGACCTCTGTCCAACTTTTCGCCCTAAAATGAGCTCATGCTTAATGATGCGGTTGGGATTGTATCGATGAACGAGACGTCTCACGGATAAAGACATGGACCGTTTTGAGATTGCGCAAGGAAACACTATCTACCGAATGCAGACAGGAAATTGCTTCGTATCATTCCCTGAAGAGATGCACTGCTACGGTTAATTGAAATTGTATAAAATGGTCTCGTGGTGATTGTTCTGCGTGAAAGAAAGAAGATAGCATCACATGTCGTTGATTTAATGTGGTTCAAGTTACTAATGCAAGTCATGGATGCATGTGGGGTAACTTACACTGTTCCGACAGTTTCGTACATCCTCGGTAATTGCATCATCGGTCCAAGGTTATCAGATCATTCCTGATAACAACCTACATCCATTCAGCGATATGTTCATCTCATTCAAGATCTGAGAAGCGACTGTCAAGTCTCACAGGATAAGCCCTTTCAAGAACATCGGAGAAGCTTATTGCCACACCTTGTTGGGTCTATACCCCACCAATAGGAGGTAAGAAAACGTACCTTGATCATAATCAATCAAGATACTTTGGTAATCTTAGGATGAGCTTAGGGGACTTTCTGACGAGTTTCTAGAGTCTGAAGTTTCTAGCACCATAAGACCTGCGCACCTTCAAGATACACCATCATGCTTCTCATCGGTCTTACGGGTTCAATTGCCACAGGCAAGACGACAGTGTCGTCAATGCTCTCGTCACAACCCTACAATCTGCCGATTATAGATGCAGACATTCTAGCGCGCAAGGTTGTGGAGCCGGGAACTCGTGGGTATGAAGCTATTGTGAAGCATTTTGGACCTACGACACCCGAGCTTCTTGTGCAACCATCAGAGAAGATGCCCGAGGATGGACCAGACGGCAAAGGCAGACCACTCAACAGACCGGCATTGGGAAGACGAGTGTTTGGCGACTCAGAGGAGCGAAAGAAGGATAGGGCAGTTCTCAATCGCATCGTCCATCCGGCTGTCCGATGGGAGATGTTCAAGTCCGTTGTTGGATGCTACTTTAGAGGTCATTGGGCTGTGGTTCTCGATATTCCACTCCTCTTCGAAAGTGGCCTCGATCGATTCTGCGGCGTCACAGCTGTAGTCGCAGTCCACGACCCAGCAGTCCAGATGCAGCGTCTGCGTGCGCGTGATCCTCACCTCAGCCCAGAAGATGCCGAGAACAGAGTGCGCAGCCAAACAGATGTACGAGAAAAGGCCCGGCGATGTGAAGAGCGAGGAGAAGGCAAAGGGATTGTGCTCTGGAACGACGGGTCACGAGAAGAGTTGAAGGAGCAGCTAGATAAGGCTATCAAGGATTTGAGAAAGGCGAGTCCTGATTGGTGGTCGTGGCTATTGCTTGGATGCCCTCCTCTGGCAGTTGCTGTTGCGACGTGGAGGTTCTGGCAGAATCTTATTATTAATGAGAGATGGGAGGAGATGAAGTTGAATGCAAAGCTGTGATAGTGGATTATAGGGGGAGTTTGATTGTTTCTAGTGGTTGGAGGGTGGATAAGGCAGACAAATATATACGCAAGGAGGAAGGAGCCCCTACTCAAGCTCGCTCCTGCCTTGTTTCTCAACCATGAACCAACCCTTTTTATCCCAGCCCAGTTCATCCTCTTCTATCTACATCTTCCCACCAAATCAAAACATCATCCCTACATGCCCGCTTTACACTTCTTTTCTGGTCTGTAGGTTGCCAAGCACTGGGGCTCTTATCACTTTGTCTTCGTTTTGCCTTGACAGCTGCGAGCAGTTGACAACAGCAAACCTCCAACCGTCGCCTATACCAGCAGAGTGGCCTGTTCTTGCATGCACCTTTACAGCAAACACACATACATCCCTTTCTTGACCTTTTGACCTTTCTGAAGACAAACTATCTTGACAATCTCTTTGGTACAGCAAACTTCTTTGGTGCGATGTCAAATCGCAAAATCAAACGCCCCTCGCATTTTTGCGAATGGGTAGTTGGAACAACAATCGAATCTGTTATCGGCGCTATCCCCCAAAACAAAGCCCCTAAGAAACGAGACGTCGTACGCGTTCAAGTCACCACCGATGATGAGTCCGAAGAGGACACCGTCAAGATCACCTACCCACGCACTGGACGCACCTCTACACCTCCGCCTGCCAAAGAAGCCAAGGCCGAGGCTAAGAAGGTCCGGTTTCACTTTGGCCAAGATGGCCCAATCAAATCTGCTATGAAGCAGACCACTATCACAACCCCCATGGAGTCCTCAGATGAGGCATCCGACTCCAGCCCAGAAACTGAGTCAGACTCCAGTCAGTCGGTCTACATATCAAGCTCTGATGCCACTGATTCTGATATTGAATGCTCAGTTGAGTGCGTCAAGCATAAAAAGAAGAGAAAGCAGAAGCACAGGCAGACACAGGCCGAAGAAGACACCGAGAGTGACTGGGACTCTGATCCAGAACCAACTTGTGACTGCGCGAGATGCAAAAAGGGCCGACAGATATTGAAAAGGATAGGCAAGAAGAAGAGCAAGGAATTCACTCCTCCCAGCCCTGAAACTTCTGAATCGGAAGAAGAAGAATCCCCCAATACTAAACGATTGTCTGGTAAGAATAAGAAGAGAGGTGGAAAGAAAGCAAAACCACCAGAGTCTGACACAGATACTTCCGGGTCAGATTCAGAGTCCGAGATCCCAGCACCCAAGAAACAGAGCCAAGCCAAAAACCAAGGCAAGCAGAGAGGTGGAAAGAAACAACAAGCCGCGCCTGAACCTCCCCTGAGCAAGAAGCAGCGGAAAGCAATGAACAAAAAGGTTAAGCAGCAACAAGAGCAAGAAATTGAAGGTGAAACCTCTGACTCACCCAAGGAAGAAGAAGAGGAAACTGAGCCAGAAGAGGAGCCCAAGCAACAGAACAAAGGCAAGCAGAAAGATAACAAGAAACAGAATGGCAAACAAGCAAACCAGAAGAAACAGAAAGCAGGGAAAGAAACCCATAAAGAGCCAGAAGCCGCCGAACAGACACCAGCTGAAGAGGCCCCTGAAGCTTCCAAAGAAAAAGACCAAGGCAAGTCCAGAACTATGAAAGGAAAAGCAGAGGCACAGCCTAAACAAAAGGATGGAGTCAAGAAGGGCAATTATCCCGAAGGACTACCAGTTCCTCATATGCGTCGACCACAGCTTATCGAGCCCATCAGAGCTCAGGTCGTTCAGACGGAACGCGTGATCGAAACTCCACAAGACCCAGCACCTAACGCTTACTACGATGCAGAAAACAATGTCATGAGAGTCTACCACGGTCCTGCCTACGGTAACCACCAAAACAATGCGTTGTACCCAGACCGTGACGCCTTCAGTCGCCCTCTGCCAATGGGCCAGCCTCATCCGATGCAGAACCCCTTCTATTATGGCTTCAACAATCTGCAGCAGTATCCCAACTATCCACAGATGCCGCCGTTCCACCAGGGCTACACAGGGGTACCGCCACCGGAAGCATACTCGCATGTTCCCATCACTCAAGGAATGGCCCCTCCTCCATGGTATGCCATGGGACCTCCTCCAGGACTTCCCCCCAATGGCTGCTATGGACACAGGAGCCCTGAAACTAACAAAAACACTCCGGCTTCCAAAACGGAGAAAGACAAGACCAGCCAGAACAATGTTGGACCTCCGGGAAGTCTTACTGTAAGTGATTATTAATGAAACACACGGGCCGGACTGGATTTAACTCATCGACCCAGGGCCAGGACAATCCATATTATAAGAGAAAGTCACACAGTACATGGGGAAGCCACCGTTCTGTATCCAAGGAAAACAGCCAGCCTCCAGGTTCCGATAAGGCTGGGCCGAACGGGCCGAACAGCTGGAACAACAATAGCGATCAAGGAGCAGCCTGGAACAACGGACCAGGTGACAACAATGGCCAGAATTGTCAAGACGCTTGGGGCTCACCGGCCCAGGACAATAACCAGAACGGTGATGATTGGAATGCGAGCAACAACCAGGCAGTTGACGAATGGAACAAGAACGCTCAGGATAGTAAACCGGAGGATTGGGTAGCGTCACCACCAAGTGGCGAGCAAGATCAGAACCAAAACACTTGGGGAGCTGGTTCGAACCATTCGAACAAGAGCAACGAGACTGTGAAAAGAAATGGAGATCATTGGGGCAACGACACGTTCCCGGGTGCCCGCGGCGACTGGAGCGAACAACCCAAAGATACCATAAGCAGTGTTGGACAAGGAGCTGACAACAACGTGGGCATCTGGGCTCCTGTGAATGGGAATGGGAACGGAAACGAGAAACCTCCTTCAACAGAAGGAGAAACAGGTCGCGACAACATCATGCCTGGAACATGGGTTGACGCCCCGGGCGTTACTATGCCAAGTTGGGGAGACCCTACGGCAGCACGGGACACGAATGGTGAAGCCTCAAACTGGCAATAGAAATTGGAAACTTGATGCATGCGGTTATGCGAAAGATGTCTAGTTTAGCCAAGGGGGTATGGTATCCGCAAAATCGCTGTACTACAAGATGCTATGACTAAATGCCTCCCAACCCAATCAACCAATCAATATTCAACCATGTAAATGAACACCTTCTGTGACTTTTGTCTTGTAACATTTGATGCGTTATAATGCCATGATGCAAACCAAACCGCCCTAGCTATCGTCGAGTCGTAATCGTCCTGTTCGTGTCAGAAGTGGAATAACATCAACTCCGCGAACCGTCTTGTGCTTCGTACAACAACTGCACAGCAAAGCAGAAAAGCAAGAGCACGAATTGCAGAACCAAGCCGAGCGAGAGATAGTAGGGCAAGCATTGTCAATCAGAGGATTGTGCAGCCGTGGATGGACCTGAGCGGCCATGAATCAGCTTTGTCCTGGAATGGGAGACGTCGTTTTAGCCTGGGGGACGGACACGACGACGAGCATGAGCTCAATGAGGGGCAGTATAGTCAAGTAACTTGATAGGGTATGGGGTGCATAAAAAGTTGCAACAAGTGTATTTAGAATTCACTCACCATCGGGAAGTCTCCCATTCCACAATCCACGTGCAGCATATCTTGAGTCGCTCGCGTACGCTGGATGTGCCAAGGAGTCGATATTTCTCAATGTCTTTGACGGGCAACATACTGGCAAACCACCAAGGAAAGATGGCAGGGTCTTCTGGACAGTCGCCATATATCGTCAACATGCGTTCTGTCAACCAAGGGACACTCTGTTGACGCATCCGAGCGACAAAAGATGAGGCATAGTGCATAAGACTCTGTGTAGACATTGAGTCAATCTCGGCAACTGAGGTTGGCGTATGTGGACTGGATGAATCAGACCGTGGTAATGGAGATGTCGGTGTTGGCTCAGGGGGTTCCTTGACAGTATCCATAGTCTGCATGGGTTGCTGTTGATCCTCAGTCTCTATTGGTGATGCTTCAGCAGCCTCCGCAGCTTCTTCATCTTCGAGGCTAACGTCATCTATCCTTTCAGTCTTGCCGACGATGTATCCGTCAAGGTAACTGTGTTCGAGAACGCGAAAGCGTGACAACCCCACAGTCTCAATCAGACTCCGGCCATCTGGGAAAAACTGAACATTGACAATGCGGAGGAGCGTGCCTAGCTCGAGAAAATTCGCATCCCCAGGACGTTGGGGTCGTTTTGGTATGACCATACCGAAAGTGTGGTCCCCTTCCAGTGCTCTCCGAATCATGAGTCTATATCTCGGCTCGAAGATGTGTAGGAATGTCGGCATTTGAGGGAATGACAGTGTGCATACAAAGAGAGCGAGGTCGTAATCTTGCATCTGAGCTGCCCGTTCGGCGTCCAGTGCTTCTTTTCGAGCGTTAACTTCCTCCAGCCAGAATGTTTCAATTATGCGCTTGATAGTCTGATTGGAGGGCGATGAAGTTTGACTCAGTAGGGGGCTGATAGCCAGTGGGCGACGACATATCGGGCAATATCGTGAATGGTCAAGAATGCGATGCAAACATGACCGACAGAAAGTATGTCCGCAAGAGGTTGTAAGAGGGTCGTAGAAGAGTGCGTAGCAGACCTGACAGTCCATTTCAGCGCGAGTGGCGTCTTGCGCTTTTCGAACAAGCCCCGTATCATCAGCATCGGGAGGTGGTGATGGCGTCGCCGATATAGTTTCGTCGTAGCATATATCGGCCTCGTAAGACAAGTCACCCTCTTCTGCCAGGCGATAAGTGGCAATAACCTTTCCGCCGGGTATCACCTTTGTGTATGCTTCATCATCGTCCCTCATAGAAGAAACACCAGCAGCAGCCCATGGATCAGGCCACATAACCCTCGTCGCCATCTCGGTGGCCGAAGACTCATTCTTGAATCGTTCGATCTCTTCCCTCACATGTTGGGCCGTCTTATTCAGCACCACATCAATGGCGCAGTCGCCAATAGCATGTTCCTTGTTGCAGTCCTCAAAGGGACATTTAAAACCACGAAGTCGATCTGGAGCGGCGGGATATGTTATATTGGTGCGCATGTGTGTGCCTGGTAGACAGCGCCGGCACAGACTTTTACCACATGGGAGGCTGATAGGCTCATCCAGGGGCAGTGAGCAGATCTGACACTGGAAGAGACGGACGAAATCGCGAGGGGCGACATCGCGATGGCGTGAACTATTGGCAGGAGGCGATTGTGATTGTGATTGTGTCACTTGTGTCGGCTGTCGGCCCGAGTCCGGAGGTTCGTGATCGGAATCGGTAGGCGGTTCGGGAGTCCGCGACTGTCGAGGACCGGGACCGGAGGCGGAATCGGTCGCGGCAGCTTGCGACGTGCCGTCTGAGGACATGAACGTCTATAGATTGCGTGCGTATAGTACAGTAAAAAGATTGCAAAAGAAATAAGGGGGTATAAAGGTAGGTTCTTGAGTCGTTACTCTTCGTTGTGTCGTAGCGGGCGTCGAAACTCTCTAATAAGGTGCGAGCCTCTGTAATGATACGTTATTGGTAAAAGGAACCAGAAGTAGTGTTGCTTTGAGGTGAATAGAAGAGAAGTTGTTATCCCCGAGTTCTATGCGATGCCTTGTCCGTTATATGATCTGCTATGTCGTCGTGTTTGCTGGGTTTGTTGATGAAGACGAGTATTGCGGTCTTCTTGGCGTAGCCGTTGATAGCGTGTCGAGTGCATGAATGTGAACGAAGCAGTGTCCAGGTGTCCAGGTGACGAGGACAAGTCGTATACAAGATAGACATGGATTCTGTAGAATAGTAAGATTACAACGATCGTATTGCGAATGTTGAGCGAAGCATCTTCGTTGTGTGGATCGAAGTGTGGTGTAAGAAGTCTTGTATAAGATGTGTAGAGATTGGTGGGGGTTTAATGAGATGAAGTAGTACTGGTACTCCTTGAACAGCGGGAAGATGTCATAGGTTCAAGAGGATGAGAATCGTTTAAAACGGCTGCCGAAGTCGAGCCCACTTGTTCTGGATTTTTGACAGGGATATAAGGGGAGACGGGGCTGGCTCCGGAGTCTCAGCCTTCAAATTTGTACCGTATGTATGAAGGGAACAGACGGATTATCGTAGGATCAAGAAGGGGGGTTGCTTGCTAAATAAGAAAGGAAAAGGAAAGGGAAAAGACGGGGTCTTCTACTTCAGGCCGTAGTGCCGGAATAGAATACGTAGACAAGGATAAAGGGTTGTTGAAGATGAGGTGCAGCAAATATAGAGATCGTCATACACCAGGGAGACTTACCAATCCGGGGACAATTTTGGAGGCACGCGGAGAGAGATGAGTCTAGGAGAGGGGTGTAAATAATTAAGGTACTAACCTATGTGATAGGTAAAGAGAGAGAGAGACACGCGAGCTCCCGAATGGGAGAAAGGCAAACTTGGCAGTTCAGCTTAAAGTGTTCGTGTCAGTTATGAATAAGCAAAAAGCAGGGAGACATGTTAGAAGATAAGGAAGAAGGAAAAATCATAGGCGTCACAGTTTCTAGAGACGATGAAGAATAGAAGCACCTAGAGACGAGGCGACGCGAGGCGAGACCAGACCAAACCAAATCAGAACGAAGGAACAGAGATCGGGGGTGGATTGTTGTTACTCTATGGTACTTGTCTCTATACAAAATATATTAGGAAACTTGGTGGAGTTGTCCTAGTCCCTGGCTTGTATATAGTACTTCGGGACGGGCTAGTTTGGATTGACAACTGGGAAATGTTGTAGATTTTTCCAACTTTGGCATTAGTTCCTAACAAGTAGGTACTGTAACTGCTAGTAAAAGAGGGTCCCCTCGAAAACTTGAGAGGACCCTGCGTATATCACGAGTTTTAGACGCGTCCAGTCTAAGCTCAGGGTTCAAAGGGTCATGAATACTGTGTTCAGAGGATTACGGTTGATGTTGAAGGATGCCTACGAATAAGGCCAGTGATAACAAAAACTCATACCTTTGAGCTCTCGAGTTACACGACAGCATCGACTTCTGTCTTACAAGGCAAAACGGATGACGATGGCAGGCCGGGGTCATAGACTCATGACGTCGAGACAAAATATCAACCCAACAGCAGTAGCCAGCAACAAAACTACACGGGTATCGAATGGTAATCCATTTTCAGCACCTAGTGATGGTTGCTGCGTATCTAACGGCCAAGCCGCAGCAAGAGATAGATAGACTTTGGTTGCCCGTTGCAGCAACCGAGGGAGGGAATCAAAACCCCTCATCTCGATAATCGGGAGCTTGCGAAATTCCCTGTTTTTGCTGTGCTGTGCTGCCAACCGGGATGCATGAGAGGATGAACCTAAAATAAAACACATCCCAGCTCAATGGGGCCAAGAAAAACGTTCAGATCCAAGATTCAAGATTTGGGCTGGGGGCTTGGACAAGACAGAGGAAACTTTCCCCTTCTTCACAGCGTAACCGAAAAGCTGCCCTCCAGAAGCGCAAGCATGACCAATAACCATAGAGACCAATATCACAGCAGGAAACCACAGAAAGAAAAAAAGACACAGGGTTCTCAGTGGAGATGTAGACGGTACTCGATCAAGGCCTTTCTCCCCGTTTCGCATCTGTCGCCGATCTTGCTCTTGTCTGTGTACACTCTCCTCTTTTTCTTCTTCAACGTCCGCGAAACACGGAATACAGCGCGCACCTAAATCTGTTATGAGTCGGGGGTGTCGTTTCTCGTTTTTCTCAATTTCCTTTCGAGATTCTGGCTGACAAGGACGATCGAGACAACGCCGGAGATGCAACGACCATCGGGTGAATCAACTGGCGCATCGACACTACTTAATAGTTGAGACGGAAACCCGCCATTAACAATAAAAACGGGCTGGCAGTTTCCGAGAC
>WEXE01000773.1:0-26930 GCA_011035825.1 Fusarium cf. hostae | reverse complement strand
CTTTAAAATGCTATAGGGTAAGCTATTATTCGCTGTACAGTATGCTGGCTAACTCCCTTGTCTGGCTAACTCGCTTATCAACTACGTTACACAGTCAAGCTCATATCAAAGTACAGAGCAGTCCAATCATTCTGCCAATCGATAACAGCTCGCATCGGAACATTGTTTAGTCCGGGCCGTCAGCTGCGACGGTCTTCAGGGCGTGCCGCCGCAAAAGCCTGGTGGGTGATGATTGTAAGGACAAACTGGTTCTGCTTATTGAGCTTTAAGCTCTCATGCTGGGATTATGTCCAACCCGAGGATCAGGCATAAATAAGGCAGCTTTGCAGGATGTCTTAAAACCCCCGCATTTATCAAGCATACTAATACAGAAGTAATTACGTATCAACTCACTCTCATAGACAATCATTCTATCTTCTTTTTTAGATTCAGTAGGTAAACTACATGCATCGCTGCCCGTTCGCCTAAAGAATACCCTACTATACCAGTTCCGCATTATGGCTACATCATTCGCGGCGCTTGATTTTTCTGATTGGGATATTACGATGGCTAAAAAGAGCAAGAAGTCGAAGAAGCGTCTAATATGCGACATGCCACCTATAATTCTACCACCCCCAATAGACACTGAAAAGTCTATAGGAAAACTCTCATGCACTCATGATATCCGGCCCTGCGAGCCCGAAGCTGTAGAAGAATACCTCCCAATAGATAACCCGGAACCTTGCGCGGCTTGCAACACACCAGCTCCTGATAATGAGGAAGGAATCATGAGAGAGAAGCCAATAGAGGCCGTAGCAGAGACATCGGATTTGGATTTTATGGCTACAGAGAAACCATCAGTAGACGAGGCGCCGACGGAAGATAAAGCCTGGGAAGAAAAAGAAAGCGCCGCTCTGGAGTCTGACCTACCAAAAGCATATCAAGAACTAATAGAAGAGACTAAACCTGTAGATAGTATGTTGCCCCAGATGCATATTCGACAAGTTCAACTACAGTATACTTACTAACTAGACGCAACAGAGGAACTAGACGGAGAGCCGAAGCCTGATGATCGCCATATGCACGAGGAGCAAAAAATAGCAAGCTTACCTTTCAGCAGCCCGTACAGGTCAATGGCATATCTTCAGCAGATCCTCGAGGAGGCATGTTTTGCTTTTGGACGGAAGCATTGGCCGGAACTACTGCGCAAGCATAACTAGGACTGTGCAGAAGCAATATCGCTTAATACGTAGATGAAAGAATTCGAGCATTCACAGCATACTTTCGATACGCAACTAAGCGGAGGTCTTTTGCAATCAATAGCTGAAATCCAAGCCATAGCCGTCGAACGTAAGCCTATCAACTGGTCTAGGATGAAAAAGTTCTTTGACGATGCTGCCGAACTTACCAACATCTTGAAAGTCAAAAGGTTTAGGGAAATCATTCTACAGATTCGACTTGATATTAGAAAAACCATAGAGTGCCTGAGCCAGGAAGAAGAGGAGGCACAAAGCCAGGAGGAGAAGAAGCTGCAGTTGATTGCGCAGGAACGAAGAAAGCTAGATGAGCAGGAGGCAGAGGTTCGAAAGGACAAAGAAAAAAGTATAAAAGAGATGCGAAAATCGGCTGAATTGGACGTAAAGAGAGTGTTAGAGGAGGCAAAGAAAACATTAGAGACAACAGCATTTTTCTCAAGCTTGGAGACTAAGGAAAGCTAGGTATTTATTATAAATTGGTTGAGTATACTGGCTCTGTCCTGGTTTGTAAGATTAGCTCTTCGCTTCTCTGCCGTTGAGGGTAGTCTCGCGATTTCTATTTGGAGTGGACTAGTAGGTAAAGCTATAGCTATTTCGATTATATATATATATATATATTAGTAGTGCAAGTAGGGACAGGGTTGGGATGGTTGTAAATATCTGAGTGAAATTTCAATCTAAGGTTAATATAATAGTTAAAATTCTACAACAAATCTAGCAGTGAATAAAATCAAATGCAAGTTGGATCAATTAAGAGCCTAAGACTTAATTAAACTATTTAACTTTGCAGAAGAGATATTCGTCGCCTTAATGGAAGGCGGTAAGAAGGGCCACCCGGGAGTCGAATCTATTTACTTTTCTCTCATAGCGTTATTTAGTTACTCCTAAGCCGTAGTAAGAATATCTAAGAACAACAAAAACTGTGATATGAAAATCTAGAGTCATAGGTAAAGCGGTTTAGCTTTCTTAAGTTTTGCTTGGTTCTTATGCCAATGCATAAACAAGTCATATATCAAAGAATTTGTTTTCTAGAGAATATTCTGCACTCATTCCTCATTCACCAAGTCCGAGTGTATATAGAAATACCCGGTAATGACATCGCATAGCCCCCTGTCTTCCTGAATCGTTGATGCATATGCTTCCTCCACGCCGTCGAGAATTCTATCTAGTTATGAATCATCTTATGTAGCTCTTTTGAACTTGACGAGTGCCAGCTCTTTGAGGGCAGGTATGTTATAGAACTCAGACAATGCGTACACCCTGACATGAAATATCGGGTAAGAATCGTCGATACTGTTCTAGTCTAAAGGTAATGGCGAAATCGTACCTTCAGCCTCACCAGGCCTATTATCTTTCGTCGCAGGACCTCAGTAGCCGCTCTGATAGTCTTGGCGATAAAAGTATTGGATAAGACAGTCCACTGCTTGGGGGTCATCATCTAAGAAATCGAAACGGTACTTGGGCAAGGCTCCACAGGAGTCGCAAGAAGGGCCTTATGTGGTGTCTTTGAATTGAAATTTCTTCGCTATGACGGAAGATTGTGGACAGACAACAACGCGATGGGCGGAGTACTGTTTGGCACAGGAGACTAAAGTAAGGTCGGCGTAGCTATTATCGTCAAAGGAGCTAAAAGTGCCCAGTTAGTACGAGAGCAAGAAAGTGGCTTAAGCACGAGAGAGGACATAAACCTACTGTCATAACCACGACAAATCAAATATAGCCATCTTTTGTGGCTTATACTCAGTCAACAGTTTCGCAGGGTTCTGTGCACCTGCAATATCGTTGTTTGGTAGATCGAATTACTTCAATATCTGTCTACCACCGGGCGGGTCAGCAAGATGGTATGGAACGCTCTTGCGATAATCAATGGAGAATTATAGCGGTGTCGAGGTAGGCGTCCTTCCTGAAAACGGCTTTTAGCTATAACGCGATAATAAGGCACCAAGGCAGCAGGGTGTCTCTCAACCCCCGCATTATAACGGCCAATACACTCATCACTCATTATAGTTCATCTATCTAATTTCTTCACGAACGGCATCACAATTCTTCCATTCTAAAAAGTAAAAGTCAGTAACAGATAAAACAGGTCTGACCCTCAGAACAATGCCGCTATACTTTAACAAGAATGGCGGCATGGCCGTCTCTCATGAGTTACGTTCTTCCTATTGCAATTGCGACAGTCCGGCAGTCGAATGCCGAGGGTCACTCCAAACTCGATACTGCATTCTATGCAACCAACGTTGTCCTGACGAAGAGACCATCTACCAGGCTCTCAGAAATATGAAGTCGATCGAGGCTTTAGCCAAAAGGAAGTACAAGAAAACCACGTACCGCACTGCCAAGATTGAAGCGGTCATCAAGGAAGCTCGGGGCCGACCAAACGTCAAGGCACTGATAGATCTGTATGGCACGAACGAATTCCGTTCTGTGGTTAAGAGGCTATGGATGAGAGGAGTGTTTAGCTCTGATTGCACTGCACAGAGCCTGGATTGTGATACTCCAGCCCCCGACGCTGAAGAAGAATCCATGGGTGAGAAGCCTGCAGAAGAAACGCCGGATAAATCAGACTGGGAATTTTTGGCAGCAGCGGACGCACCAACAGAAGCCTCGCTTCATGCCCTAGAGGGAAAAGCTCCTGCAGAAGCAGCGCTTGCAGAAGACAAAAGTTCGCCAGAGGAGGAACTACCCACCGCGGAAGCATATCCGATGGAAGCGTACGAAGAAGATCCACCGGCTGAGGCAAAACCCACAGAAGGTACGTGGCTCAGATCTATACTCGCCAATGCTTCAATATACTCACTAACCCTACACAGTAGAGGAGACATGTGAAGATGCTTACGTACAAGAGGAGCAAGACACAATCTACCTACCCTTCAGTAGTCAGCACAAGTCGATGATCCTTCTACAGGAGGCCCTTGAGGGAGCATGTTTTGCTTATGGGAAGAGAAGGTTGACGACATTATTACGCGAGCGTGGCTGGAACTGTGTCGAAGCAGTGGCGCTTCGTACCTGGATAGACCAATTGGCTAGTATACAGCACATCTTCGACGCAGTACCGGGTAGAGATTTATTTAAATCGGTAGCCGGTATCCAAGACATAGCCGTCAACCGTACACCCATCGACTCGCGTAGGATGAAGAAGTTTCTGGATGATGCGGTCCAGCTTACCGAAACCTTGAAGATTGAGGACTACAGCGATATCGTCAGAAAGGTACGGCTAGGTATCGGAATGGCGATTGAGAGCTTAAGACGTGAAGAACAGGAAGCAGAGGAACAGCAAAACAAGAAGCTGAAACGGATTGCCCAGGAACGAAGGAAGCTAGACAGGCGAGAGGCGGAGGTTCGAGATGAGCAGGAAAAAAACAAATGGGAGTGCCAGAAGTCGACTGAGCTGGAGGCTTCCCCAACGTTAGATTTGGCCTGATGGTTGGAATTGGCGGCGGTGCGTCGACTCCTGAGCATGACATTCGCCTTGGGGACGTCGTGGTGAGTGCTTCTGGCCATGGGAAGGGCGGTGTGTTCCAGTATGACTTTGGGAAGGCAGTGCAGGGTCAGGAATTCCAGGAGACCGGATTCTTGAATCAGCCGCCGACGATTCTGCGAACAGCCGTGCATGGACTCTTGATGCAATATAAGCGCAAAGGATACCAGCTTGATAAATATATTGACGATATCCTGGTAGAGAATCCGAGACTGAAGAAAGAGTTCCAACGGCCTGAATCTAGTACCGACTGACTATACCACTCCTTAAAGGTTTACCTGCCGAATGATTAGTCTAGCTGCGCGAAAGCTTGTGGCGATGATCCCTTAACCTTAGTAGTGCGATCCGATTGTACTGAATATGAAGATAACCCTGCTATTTACTATGGCTTGATTGCTTCGTTGAATTGTTTGATGAAGGATGCTTTGACATGGGATGCGCTTGTAGTAAAGAAGGGTGTTCTCTGCTTCGAGATAGAGGCGGCCGGTTTGATGAACTACTTCCTGTATTTGGTGATCTGCGGAATATGTGATTACTCTGACTTGTATAAGAATAAGGAGTGGCAGGGCTTTGCAGTAATGATGGTAGTAGCATATGCGAAGGATCTCCTATGCCAGATTACTTCTAGCAAGGTCGAGGCCGAGAAGCCTATTAGTGAAGTCCTTAATTCTAGTTAGTATTATAATGCTAGCTTATGCTTCTTCTTTTAACCTTGAATAGTCGAATCTACGGGAAATGAAACCAAATATGCAGTGATAAGTATGGTATCTGACTATCACTTCGCTAAAATCGAGCGCTGGCTATCCCCGCTAGATTACTTAATGAATGCTAACTTGGTAAGAGAATGCTATTATCCCGGCACTGGGGCCTGGCTTCTAAATAGTCCCGTCTTCTAGGAATGGAAATTTGGGTTACGTTAATACCTGTGGCTCTATGGCCTGGCAGGATGTAGCAAGACTATTCTGAGTATGATGATTCTTGATCATCTTCTGCAAATAGATACCTACACCACGCTTGCCTTCTTCTTTGACTTTAGTGATCCCCGAAACCAGAAACTGGAGGATCTCCTACGCTCGCTGGCAATTCAGCTTTATTATACCGGGAACGAAGCCGCGAGAAGACTTGATAGTCTTTTCACTTCCCACAATCATGGAGGGAGGCAGCCCGATACGACTGCCTTGTCAGCCTGTGTCGACACAATGGTACAGATTACCGAAAAAGTTGTTATCGTCCTCGATGCTTTGGATGAGTGTACGACAAGAAGAGAACTTCTGGATTGGATAAATAGTATGGCGTCTAGCAACGCCCAGCTTATTGTGACTGGCCGTCCAGAAGCAGACTTCTAACGCGAGATCCCTGACTCGTTTAATGAGCTTAACTGTATCCTACTCGACAAGAAGGCTGTCAACGCTGACATACGCTCTTACATTGAGGCAACGCTTGAGCAGAAGCCCGATTTCGTGGGCAAGAAACTATCTCAAGGTATTCTAGACGACATCCGCGAAAAAATCGGGGATGGAGCCGACGGGATGTAAGTTTTGGCCTAGGGCTATATAAAGCAAACACTTTTCTGACATTTGTCGCAGGTTCAGATGGGCAGCTTGTCAACTAGAAAGTCTTGCGAGATGTCTGAGCCTAAAAGCTATTAAGTTCGCTCTCAGGTCTTTGCCCCGGAATCTGAATGAGACGTATTATCGCATGCTCCAAAACATACCGTCGGAATACAAGAGCGGCGCGATTCGACTCCTGCAGTTTCTTGTCTACACCAAGAGGCCACTAATACTGTCGGAGGCTGTCGAAGTGATAGCCATGCAGATAGATCAAGAGCCTGAGGGCTTCAATATTGACGGCAGACTGTGTCAAGAAGCCGACATTCTACGATACTGCCACAGCTTGGTGATAATCGCCAAAGTCATGAAGTACGCTAAGACCGTAGAGAAACTTCATCTGGCCCATTTCTCTATCAAAGAGTATCTTCTTAGGCAAGCCCAATTCAACCTTGGAAACGCTAGCACTGCCATTGCTAAAACTTGTTTGACGTACCTTACCGATATCAAGGGCAGTCACAGCACGATCAGACGTGATTTTCCGATGGCACGGTATGCAGCAGAGTCCTGGATGGGCTACGCCGTTTTGGCCGAGACTTCTGAAGAAATCGTTCGAACCACGGTTAGCTTTTTACGAGATGAGACAACATTTCAACGGTGGTGTCGATTGTATCAGGCCGAATGTGCATGGGCCAATAAACCAGGACCCCCTAGAGCATCCAGATTATATTATGTTTGTCTGGGTGGATTTTCATGGGCTGCAAGAAATCTAATTGCAGAGGGAGCCGAGGTCAACGCGCAGGGCGGCAAGTACGGCAATGCTCTGCAAGCTGCCTCATATAGTGGCAACCGAGAGGTTGTGCAACTGCTGCTAAACAAGGGAGTGGATGTTAACATGCAGGGCGGCAAGTACGGCAATGCTCTGCAAGCTGCCTCATATAGTGGCANGGATGTTAACATGCAGGGCGGCAAGTACGGCAATGCTCTGCAAGCTGCCTCATATAGTGGCAACCGAGAGGTTGTGCAACTGCTGCTTGACAAAAAAGCCGAAATTAGCGCGCAGGGCGGTGAGTACAGTAATGCTCTATATACTGCCTCATATTTCAACAGCCAAGAGGTTGTGCAATTGCTGCTGAACAAGGGAGCGGATGTCAACATGCAGGGCGGCTTTTATGGTAATGCTCTGCAAGCTGCCTCAGATATCGGCAACCTGGAGGTTGCGCAATTGCTGCTGGACAAAGGAGCCGACGTCAACGCGCAGGGCGGCTGGTACGGTAATGCTCTGGAGGCTGCCTCATCTGAGGATAACCGAGAGGTTGTGCAACTGCTGCTAGACAGTGGAGCGGATGTCAACATGCAGGGCGGCTACTACGGCAATGCTCTGGAGGCTGCCTCATCTGAGGATAACCGAGACGTTGTGTAATGACTCAATTATGAAGAGGCGGCATGGCCCGCCGAATCGCGCGAGCACGCTACGCAACTCAGCAGATACCTCAACGAGGTCCTCCTATGCATCGAACGCGCGAAAGATCAGCTTGTTTCCCATGGGCGCACTATGCCTCGTCATTAAGATCCACAATATTCCGGACGTCGGTAAAGGCTTCAATTAAAGATTTAATGGCTATCGATCGGTTGCTGACTGGCCGCTGCACAGGCCATTGTGCTAATGTTGAAAGGTTTAAAGATTACAGCTAGGGTACGAGAAGAGGATTATATACACGACCTCTAACCTAATCGCTAGTAGTAAGAATATATATATATTCGAAATATACTACTTATCGCATTTACCAGGGCAAACGGGAACCCACCCTGCGTCCGCCAGCAGGTTCCTCCAACACCCCGTCCATGTCCGCGGCGTCAGTATATGAGAAGAGCTAGCTCAGGCTCCAGATTTATATTTTAACCTGTCCTACGAGAATTGTCGATATGATGAACCTCAATTCTAAGCTATAACCCGCTAGGCATCTATAGTAATTACGATGGAGGGAAGCGTTACGAAACTCAGCCTGACTGAGAAAATACCGGCACCAGCTGCCGGATCCTCATCATCAAAGCAGTCATTCTCCGGAAGCAACGTGTACCCTGGTCTCGGCAGGTGTCACGAAGTTAGAGGCCCCTTCGTTGCCGTATCTATATCTGCCTGCATTCCCTAGATTGGCTCCGCCACATTAAGGGCACAGATAAATAGACTAGTCTCTCGATAATGTACCGACTTATGCGCTATCTGGCACTTGATTTAAACGCCTAGCACCTTTAAGAGGAGGAACTGTCCCTGTAGTTAGCGAAATTAGGCTAGAAGGATTGTGCTAGTTTAATAAAGAATTTTATTACTGTAAAGAGTATTATAAAGGTGTAAATAGCTCTAGTAGAGGTAAGAATAGCTTCTAGGGAGGATACCTATTCTGCTATGGAGAGTATTATAAGGGTGTAAAGAGTTCTTAAGGAGGATATTAATGCTATATTATAGACTGCAAAAGATCTTAAGGGTTTTTATAGGTATAGTTAAAATGCGACTGTTAGCTAGTAGTATTAACTATTGTAAAGGGCTAGTTGGTAGATTAGAGCCTATTTTGCTTTTTGGCGCTAATTGCTAGGATAATGCATAAGATAATAAAAGTAGGCTAAATAGAAAAGAAAATGTCTAAAGGATTATAGTATAATAGAGACTTTTTGTAATATAAAGCTTTTAAATAAATAATTATAAAATTATTAGGTTTAAATATAATAATTATAATAATTCTATATACTATATATAAAAGCTAGAGAACAGAATATATAATTAAGAAATTCGAAACCTAGATAAGATTAAGCTATTATAATAGTTATGTATAAAGGTAAGGAAAACCTACTATAGCTAAACGCTATTTAAATTGTATCTAGAGTTTGACTCTAACGGCCTAGGTAAAGACATAGAGAGCTGCCACGAATATAAGCATGCAAGAGGTAATAGAAAGCAAAGGTATAGGGTTTATATTATTATCTATAATATCTATAGGAATCTAGATATTAAACATAAGTTATATAAGAGAAATAGCTATAAGGACGATAGCAGCAATATAGGAAGCAATCCTATATATTTTAGCTATTTTGCCTACTATACTAGGCTAAACTATAGTAATATTAGTGCTAATATATAGAAGTATAATAAGAATTAAGATATCTGTAAAACAGATTAAGAACTTAGCACCGGCATAGGGGTAGAAGATATTATAATGCCTTATTTAATCCTAAATGCTATACCTATCGCTTAGTAGAGACAAGATAACGATAAGAACATAACGAGCGATATCGAAACTATAGAATCTGCATATATAATATATCAGACTTACGGCCATATAGGAAGTCAGAAGACTAGACTCGGCTAAGGTGACAATACGGATGCAATAGGGTACAACACGAACTGTCGCGTCTAAGGGTGAGGAAGGTGACGAAGAACGTACCATGCGGTACCCCTCCACCGATAAGACCCCTCTACCGATAAGCCAAAAAAATGTTTCTATTATAGGCTAAATTAGGGGGAGCAACAGGTATCTTTGATATGGCGCATTTTAATTGGCTGCAACCCCCTCCGTGACCTGGCGGGAGGTTCAACACAACTCAAGGAATAAGTATGATCATGCCCTCCGCCGGGGCCCGTAGCAGGCACTAGCCTTGACCTTCCTCCTTGATGTGGCCCTTGTTAACAGCTATATTGTTCAACTTCACGGGCAGCCAAATTGGAAGAGATATACCAACCACAGAGCGTGGCGAGAGTGCATTTATAACAAATTATTCAACGCCTACGGTTACGACAGTCAGGCAAGGGAGCACTACCGAGCAGAAGACGAGCGTGATCTACAAAGCCCTCAATTACAGAGGGAACACACCTATCGTGAGATCAATCACGTCAACTGTCATGTCATGTCAGACTGCCTAGCCTGTCAGGGGTGTCGGCAGGGGCAGGTGAGAGCAAAAGCTCAGAAATGGGGCCCTCCTGAAGAGGTCACCGGCAATGAGGAGAAAAAGGAGCAATAGACGCTACGGTCGCAAACCTCGTATGGTTGCCGTATTTGTAATGTAGCAATTTGTAAGTCCAAGCATTGCTGGGACTTCTATCACCGCCTAATTTAGTAGAAGAATTTTGTACCTTTAATTTGATCTATTTTAATTGGCTACAACCCCTCATCGTGACCTCGTTGCAGGTTTTCACGCACTCAGGAGATATGCGACAGTACGCATGCGGCTGCTGCCTAGAAGACCTTGCTTCACCGCATTGCGATTGTGAACCGTTTCGTCAGTACTTCGTCCTCTTCCCACCAATACATATGACATCCCGCCTGAGTCTCTGAATGCTTCTGTCGGGTTTTGAACCTCATATCCTTATTCTTGCAGCAAGACTAACCCCAGCCCTCGTGGCCGAACACCTGACTATGGAAACGCCACTAAGCATCTGCGCCTCTATCCCTTCAGCCCAAAGCTTCGGTGGATTGACAATACACAGAAGCACCAACGTCAAGATCCCCGGGAAACGTTTACAAGAATTAAGCGAAGCCATATATGTTTGGGATGATGGCAATGGTATCGCTGCTGCCGACCGGGACACCAGTGAGAACGTCTTAGGTCATATACACGTCCCGCTCGATCAGAACACGAGCTGCGTTCGACTGCTCCGATTGATTGCCGGGGATGACGCTGTGATTGAGTGTACCCTTCATGTCTACCCTCTAACTATAGTGCCGCCCTTCTTTGCCCTTTCTTATGCTTGGGGACCGACTTCACCGTCCAGAAACATCATCCTCAACGGCCAAGCATTTACCATCCGCGAGAATTTGTGGACAGCCTTGCAAAGTCTAAAGAATGCAGAGCTAACCCTTCAGGATGTAAGTCTATTGTTATCTCACTGATCTCACAGGCACAAGGCTGCTGGTTGCTGAACGGTTTCCTTCACAGTGGAGAGGACAACGAGATATCCTGTTCTGGATTGATGCTCTCTGCATCGACCAAAACAATATGGATGAGCGAAATCATCAAGTCTCTATGATGGGAGAAATCTACCAACGCGCGTCTACAGTCCTAGTCTGGTTGGGTTCTCCAGCAAAGGATAGTGACCTTGCTATCAACCACATCCTTTCTCATGGAAAGCCCTTGTTCAACCCACGGGTTAGGACTGCTATGCTTCAACTCCTCGCTAGGCCGTACTGGAAGCGCATGTGGATTGTGCAGGAGTTTCTACTCCCAAGGAGTGTTCTCATCTACTGTGGAGATGAGTGCTTCCGATGGGAAGACATTTATAATACCCTTGCTTACCATAGGGAGAGAGGCGGTCTCCTTGACGAAGACGAATTGACGAAAGAGTACGACGAGCAAAGTCCTGCATGGAGACTGGTCCTAGGACGATGGAGCTTTCTTCAGGACAGAGAATCCAAACAGAGGGGGCCTTGGCAAAAGCTTGATGACTTGATTATAAGATGGGGAGGCCAAGAGTGCCAGGAAATTCACGACAAAGTCTTTGCGTTGCTTGGTCTTCTCCCGAAAGAGTTTCGATGGGAGCGTGGAGGCCTCCGCCCCGACTATCGGCAGACCGTTGAGCAGCTTTGCCTGGATGTCTTGTACGCTGCGCAATACACAAAAGATATCCCTGGCCTTATGAAAACGTTGGATCTCGTTATGCGGGTTTTAGGTGTCGATCAGGCTTCCGAAGATATTGAGAACGCAAGGCGGGAGTTGATGGAAACTGGGCGGTTGATAAAGAGGGACAACGCCAAGGGCAAAGTTGGATGATTAACAGGATCAACAGGGATGAAACAGATCGTCAGGAGAATATTGCCACAGCTGACAAATACAACCCTATCCAAGGAAGGATAAAGCAGACCAACTTCAGTCATTGATTTAGTTAGAAGCAGCAAGCTTCAATTCAATCTCTTCCGGCTCACCTAATGTTGCACACCCTACTGTACCAAATACCACAGGTAATGGCATCCAATACCACTTTTTGTGGCCCCTGCACCTTCCTCTTTTAGGTTTTTAGAGATTTAGGTCGCAATACAAGAATATTTGGTCCGTGCCCCCTGTCCAACTTCCAAGGCGGTCAATAGGCAGACAGGTCCCGTCCTAATTGCCATATCTAGTATAGCTCACTTTACTATTAGATTGGAACTATTTTAAGTAGCTTTACTTAAAGTCTATTAACCGCTAATCTCTACTTAAAGCAAATTACTGACTTTAATTTATATAGTCTTGATTTATCTGAGCTATAAGCTTATTATAAACTCTACTAAAGTTAGGACTAAATTATAATATAACTCTCTTCCTGTTTTATGGCAGTATATAAGGCTTCTTATTTATTAATATCCTGCTAAGCTATCTTCTATAGCTTGCCTATACCTCTTCTGCTTATAAATAGTTATTTATTCTTAGTTTCCTTAGCTACTTATACTTTAATTTAATTAGCTTCTACTTTATCCTAGTCTAAGTAAGCTATTATCTCTTCTTTAGTCTATTTTCTTAGACCTATTAAGGTCTTGTAGCACCTCCCTATTTACTTATAATTAAGATACTAGTTATAGCTTGCTTTTAGGTATCTTAAAGGTAAGCTTATTACTTTTTAATACTAGCAATTACTAAGCCAGGCTCCTAGGGGTTAAGCCTTATACTAATCCTTTCTAAACTTAATATATCTCTAATAGATAGCTTATAGATTATTATGCCTTAAATATATAGTTAGGTTTAAAGCTAGATCTCTTAAATTTAACTATAGTAATACCTGCAGTCTATATATTAATGGCATAGGTAATAGGTATTAAGGTTTTAGAGTTATTATATATTAGTTTACCTGCTTTATTTTATTAGTTAATTAGGATAGTAAATCTTAATAAGTTAATTTATTCTTAAATTTAAAAGTTTTTAAAGTTATAATTAGTTATTACTATATTTTACTAAGCGTNAGGTATTAAGGTTTTAGAGTTATTATATATTAGTTTACCTGCTTTATTTTATTAGTTAATTAGGATAGTAAATCTTAATAAGTTAATTTATTCTTAAATTTAAAAGTTTTTAAAGTTATAATTAGTTATTACTATATTTTACTAAGCGTTTTTATTATTAATAGTCTTAGTTCCCTAGAGGTTATAAAGGGTATTTACTTAAAGGTTTTTAAATATACTTATAGCTAATCTAAAGATATAATAGGCAATACTCTTAGTTTTAAGTATTATAGTAAACACTCTTTTAAGTTCCTTATATAACCTAATATATAATATTTACTATATAAAGGAGGGTTTTATATTAGCCTTACCTTCTTAATAACTTTAAAGCCGCTAAGTTCTCTTCTTATACTAGATAATAATAAAGACAAATTCATAGTTACTAAATCGACTTACTGGCAGGGTTTTAAGAGGGGCTGTTAATTATCTTCCTGAGTTAAGTATTAATATAGATAAAAATCTTTAAGTTATAAAGTCTGGCCTTAAACTAATAAACCCTCTAGCTTATAAGTACAGGGCAGCCCTTATAATTATAAGAAAGAACTAGTATAGGCTGATAAAGGAGTAGAGCCTTAATAAAATAAAGGCTTTTATTATTACTTAACCTTTTATAAAGCTTTATAAGATACCTAACTATATACTGCACTATAGAGAATACTAGAGAGTTTAATAGGTATTTTAATCTTCTGTTTAGCTTAGTTTAACTTTAACTCTATTAGTTAATTAAGTAGTATATACTTAATTAATTGCTAAGCTTTAAACAGATCTAATATAAATACTTTAAGGTAGCTCTTAAGTAGCTAGTATATGCCTTTTACCCTTAAAGTAATAATATTATTAAAATAAGGATATTAATTAACCTATGCCTTTACTAGCTTCTCTTTATATTAATTAAGCTAGTTTATCTTAATATATTTAACTTCTTTAATATAATCTGCAATATATTTCTTCTTAAACTTAAATATATATTTATAGAAAGTTTATTTATTTAGTAACTTAATAATTAAATGCTAATGGCTATAAAACTTATTTTAAGCCTTAATTCCTAGGTTTTCCCCTTAAGTCTAGCATATAAATCTCGGCTAGTAGTAGTAAAGGACTGCCTTATTAGCATACCAGAAATATAGCAGCGGCCTTAATAATGGGAAGTAAGTATTAATAGCATTTATATATATTAGGCAGTAATTAGTTAAGATAACTAAGGGATGCTTAATCCTGCGGTTTTTATATAGTAACTAGAATTAATCTAATGCCTAAAAATAGTCTTCTTTACACTCCCTACTTAGGAAAGTAAACGCAATATAAAATAAATATTAATAAGAGTTAATACTAATTAAGTCTAAAAGTAATATATTATATTTATTAGTTTTATAGGTATAATCTAAGATTAAGATATCTAGATATGCCTATAGATATGCCACTAAATCAGGATATGTAAACAGAACAGCTTTAACTTAGCTATTTAGACTGGTTTAGAATTAACTTTAAAATCCTTTTCTAAATAGCTAATTAGTAAGTATATTTATGTTATTTTATCCTTAATAGACTTCTTATCTAGTATCTATAATATAATTATATATATTTTACTATATTGCTATTATATTAGTATTCTACTATATAAATGTTTTAATTTCTTTAAGGGCTATCTTAGCATTAGTAAGGCCAGTTAGCTAAGATATATACTCCTTAAATATTATTTAAAGTACTAGGTAGGCAGTAGTATCTTGGCTTGGTTTATAATTATATAGTAAGAATTAGCTATTAAAACGGTGCCGCAGAGTCTAGGTACTTCTATCTTTATTCTCTTTTACTAGTATAGAGAACTTATAGCCTGTTATTTAAGTTATTATTTTATATTAACGTTCTCTCGAAATAATTAGATAATTATAGTAATAATTATAAATATATATAATTATCTTCCTGCTAGTTTTCTCCTTAGTTAACTTTCTAGTTATAAATACATAGCCCCTAGTCGCTACCTAGGTATTAATTACCTTAAATAATGCCTCCTATAACTCATACTTGCCTTTAAGAGGGAAATAATTATTAGGAAATAGTATTAGACTTTAAGATTAATTAATATTTATAGCTAAGCAGTCATTATAAGCCTATAGTCTCGATATAATTAGCAGCAAGTATAATAAAACGCGATATTCGAAATGGCATAAAAGAGACCAATAGCAGAGTAAGCTATACCAGATATAGCAATTAGGATAGGACCTATCTAATTTTAGAAGGACAGGTACCCGTCTGCCTATTAGCCGCCTATCCAGACCAATGCATAGACATCACCAGTCTACAAGAGACCGATTGCATTGTACTATCAGTCCTCACTATAACCTTAAGTATATAGACTACATTCATTAGCACTTTTATAAATTCTAGCTCACTAGCTATTAATATAACTTCTTTACCTAAATATGCCTAACCTGCTCTATTTACTATTAAGAGATATAATACTTCGCAACTACTTAGTATAACGCCCTATAACTCTATAAACATTAAACCTAGTATAAATAAGTTTACCTATTTAAAACCTATTTTATTATATCTTAACTCTAACTCTGGCTTTTTATTATACTAATATATCCTTCTACCTTATAATTAATTTAAATACTATTTTAAAATAGTATTTTATATCTTAGGCCTTGTTTTATTAACTAAATATATCTATAGTAGAGTTATTTTATTTTATTTTATTTTAATTAAGGTAGGCCTATAGGTTAATAAAAGGTCTTAAATTATTAAAGCTATAAGTAGAAATAGTATTAATAAGCAGATAAAGGCAATAGTAAGAAATAGTATAATTAGTTAGCCCCCTTTATTTAATAGTAAAATAAGATTAATAAATCTTAAGATAGGATTTTATATAGTAAAGCTTAGAAAGGCCTTAAACCTTAAGTAAATCTTTTTTAATTAATATAAAATTAGGATTTTCTTTTATTATTTTATATATAACTAATAGAACTTATTATTATATAAATTTCCGGGTTTATTATTTATAAGTAAATATTATTAAACCAGCAGCACTATATAACAAAGCCTAATAATATAATTCCGCAAGGCATTTAGCCCAAATAAGCCTCAGAATAAAAGGAAGTTAATCACCTAACTAAAAGGAGTCTCAAATAGGATTAGCCTAAGGTCATAAGCCTAAAATAAGGAGTAATAAGATGCCAGAGATTATTAAACAGTTAAAGAAAGCATAATAACATAATAACTAGTTTAATAAGTATTAAAGGTCTAATAGACTAAAAGCAACCCTTTACCGGTAATTTCCTTAATATCACTCTAATAAGCAAACCCATCTTTAACTAAATAGACCCTTCTTTACCTATAAATAGTAAATATAATATTATATATTAAGTAATAGTTATATACTTTATCTATATTATTATAAAATTCTTAAGTATTTAATTTTAGGAAAAATAAAAGGTAATTAAAGCTATATTTCTAGCAATATACTACCTTATAGACTTATAAATTACTTAATTTAGCATACTAATAAAGTAAAACCTAGAAATAAAGCAAGTTAAGTAGAGAATTATTAATAAAGTATAAGGTTAAAATATCTTTCTATTTTAGTTATTATCTATAAGGTAATATTAAAGCTTAAGGCTTATTAAAATATAAAGCTTTTTTCTTCTTTTAAGCTAACTTGCCTTTCTATAACTGCATAATTTAAGTTACTAAATATCTATACCAGTTTCCATAGAGAGAGAATTGCAGCCTACTATACTAATTACCCTATATATTAGGTCCTAATATAATAAGATATAATAAGTCTAAATCTAAGCTTAAATACATATTCTCTAACTAACTAAAGTAAGACCAGTTTCCCATATAATAATACCCTAATTAGGAGCATTTCTTATCTAATATATCTTAGCACTTACTTAATTAAGCTAAACTTCTATATCTAAGAGCTAAATTACAATAGCTAGTACTTCAGCCTAGATTTAAACTTATTACACCCCACTATATACAAAACCATAGCCCGTGCACGCCACGCACCCCTAATAATTATTATTTACATCTACATCCCTATCCTTCCTATTTTCAGTAAAAGAAAAACCTCCTATTAGTATCTAAAGCTATAATTAGCTAGTAAGAAGGACTAAAGTAGGGTAATATAAAAAGCCTCTTTTAGTTATAGCAGAGACCCCTATAAGGTTAAGGGAAGTACTAATAATAGCATACTATATAGGGTAAGCAATATAGCGTTAATAGGGGTAAGAAAAGAGTTAAATAAAAGAAGATTTTATTAAAAGAGGTAAAGGTAATTAATAAGAAAAAAACAGCTAGTAGTAAAAAAAGAAAGTTTAATAAGAGAGGAGATTTTTCTAAAAAAGAAATACTTAAGAAATAATAAAAGAAAATAAGAAAATAGTTAGGAAAAGTAAAAAATAAAAAAAGATAAAAAGAAATAAAAAGATAGAAATAAAGAGAGGTATTATATAATGTAATAAAGCTAGCCGGCCTAAAACCCTTTATATTACTAACTAGTTTAGGCAGTTTCTAAAGCTCTTAGGGGAAAGAGAAAATAACCTTAGTCTATTAATATTATCTATTTTAATACAAACCCTGCTAAAGGCTTAAAAGCAGTTAACTTAACTGGCTATAGCTATAATAGCCTGTTTAATAGGGTAAGTAAGGCAGACTTTAATATATACTAGTCCATATATAGGGGCTTAATAGCAGGCAGCTAACTGCCTAACTAGTATATAAGGCGCCTAGATATGCAGTAATACTTATAATAAATAAATAATACAGGCTAGCAATTTAATATAATAGGAGTAAATAGGCAATTATTAGCTATTATTCATTCCTTAGTTATAAGGTAAAAGGCTTATCTGCTTACCATATCAGCATAAAGTCATTATTAGTCACACCAGCACGCTCTGCAAAGATCGCTAAGTCCTAACTAGATAATCTATATTACTAATTTGCCTTTAAAAAAGGAAACATCCTACTATATTATAGGTATTAGCTATAACTAAGCTTTCTCTTTTACCTAAAGATAAATACTAATAAGTTACTTTATATATAGTAATAAATAAGGTAGATAAACCTATAAGATATAGCAGTTTTTTAACTTAAATTATAAAAGAGTTCTTAAACTATTACTACCTAGAATTTAAATCTATAACAACGCTAACCTAGCTATATACTTTACCAGCTAATTACATATCGCCTCTATTAAGCTAAGGTGGTTACCTGCAAGTTTACAGAGGCATCCTACCAATTATCATACTTAAAGGAGGCCTAAGCGCTAATTATTAACTAAATAACCTTCTTTATATTTTAAGTAATATAATCTAACATAGCATAGGGTCCAGGGAAGAGAGGTAATTCTATTATTATAGCCTAATAGATTTAGGCAGTATTAATCAGACTATTACTAAGTAAGACTCTAATTATAACAGCATATCTGCAATTACTTATTTAAATATATTAGGCATAATGTTTTCTGCTGCAGTATTTTCAACGTATTAAAATGCTTACTAAGGATTAAAAAGACAGCATGCCTTAGCTTAACCCTAATAATAACACTAAATTACTTACCAGTAAATTAAGCTTGGCTATAAACCTTGCATTTTTAAGAAATCTAACCTTATTTCTATTAAAGCTTACTATATATAGGTATAGGGGTATTAATAAGTTAATAGAAGATGCCGCTAATACATTTAGCAGGTATAACAACAACAGGCATAAAAGTTATATACCGCCTTAATAATAACTCTCTAGTCTAGTTAGATCTTAAGAGATAACCTTCCCACTCTTATAGCTTATTACCTAGTTCCCTCTAACTAGTATTAGTTATACTTACTTTACCTACTTAATATAAAAGGAAAATAAGGGCTCTCTATTAGTACCGCCAATAGGAGCATGCAGTTTCAACCTCCTAGCAGCCCTTACCTACTAATTAAGTAACCTATAAAAGCCAAACCCTAATTAGCAAGAAAGATCTATTAGTTCCTAACATACATTACTCTATATTATATATTAAGCCCTAGCCTTACTAAAGCAGCAGCCTATAAGGCAGTTACTATTACCTAAACAGGTAATACTTTTATTAATTAATTAATACTATTTAATAATCCCTATAAAGCCTATTATTTAATACCCTATATTTAGAGGTTAGTACTAGTTAGGTCTAGGTACCTAATTACCTTATAGAAACCCTAATTAAAGTCTAAACCTAGGTAATAAATAGCAGATAAATTACTTTTAAAAGGTTTTAATAATAATTAAGATTAAAGAAGGTAATAGCAGTAAGATATAGCCTAATAAGCTTGCTATATTCTTAATAGTATTAAATAGGTAAGGTACTTTATAAGGAATTAATAACTTATTAAACAGACTATATATCTAGCTTCTTTACTTATTATATATATAAAGCTAATTATTTAGCTATACTATAATAATATAAAATAAATAAAAATATATACTTTATAATCTAATTAATAGGCTATTAGTAATTTAGGCCAAACTGCTAACCTCTAAAAATAATACAGGCTAATAGTAATATAGGGAAACCCTATGTAATAGAGATAAGACAGACAACAGGGGGGCCAAACTACTAACCCTAAACTACTAACCTTATAAGTAGCTAATTATAGACTTAAAGTTAACCCTAAGTCTCTACTTTAATCTAAGGTAAACTAGGATAGGAAATAAGAAAATAGAAAAAGTAAAATAAGAGGAAAAAGATAGATAGATAATATAAGATAGAAAAGGAAAAAAAGAGGCTAGGATAGTCTATCTATCTATTTATACTATCTCTTTCTTTTTCTCTTTATCTTATCTTAATTTAAAAAGGCTATAACTAACTAGCTTAATTTATTTAATTATATATATAACTTAACTAATTAATTATAGCTATAATAGCCTAATAGTACCTGCCAGACTTACTACCTAGTAATACTAATAGCAATACCTAGGTAATAAGGAAAAGAATAGGCAGGCCAGAAAGAGAAAAGGGTAAAGGAAGGTAACTTCTTTATAATAAAAAATATTAATTATTAATTTATGCCTTTTATAGCTATGCAGTCTGTTTTTATAACCTAAAAGGCTATTTAAAAGATTACTACCTAGATCTTAGCTATTAAGTCTATAGTAATCTTATTTATTATTATAAAGGCCTGCTATTAATATTACTAAAAGAGGGGCTAAAAGAGGATTAACTAGCCAGGCATAGCTTATCTAACCTAGCTAAGCCTATTAAGGGTCTCCCTATTTACTATAGTTTTACATATACCTAGCCAGGCTGCAGGTACCTTATACTAAGCTAGAAGTGCCTATATATATACTTTAATAATAAGCATAATACTAAGGCAGCTAAGAGGAAGACCTAGGCAGACCTCTAGGCTGCTATATATCTATAAACCTTCTTTACTAATCTAAAAAGGGCAATTTATTACTTTTATATTTATAAAGTAAGAAGAGGGAAAGGAAAGAGGGAGGAAGGGGGGGGAAGTAAAAGAAAAAGGAAAAGAGGAAGAGAAGTAATAATAGTTATCTAGCTAAAAGACTAGATAATAATTACCTATATTACTAAAGGATAGTTACTATAATAAAAGAAATAAAAAGAGATATAAAAGGTTATAAATAAAGGTATTTTAAGGCATAAAATAACTAACTAGCTAAAGCAGACTAGCTAGTTAGCCTACTTTACCAGAAAGAACCTAATAGATATTTAGGCTTATAATAAGATACCTGGCTAAGGTAATAAGGGTAATAATAAGGTGCTGCAGTATATAAATAAAGCTCTAAATTAACTCTTCTTTAACTACTATATTAGCAGATTAAAAAGCATACCCTTAATAACCTAACTGCTACTAGCTAGCCTATACCTTTATAATGCCTATAAGTAACTATTTAGGCCACTATAAGAAAAGACTAATATAAACCAGTACTTAGGCTATATAAAACGCTTTTTATATTACTATCTTAATATATTATTACTAAAAAAAGAGGTCTTCCTAACTAACTATAGCTTTTACTTTATATTAAAGTAAAGGGCTAACCTTAAGAAGCTCTAGGCCTATTTATAAGGGGGAGAAGATAAAGAGATTAAGGGAAATAATAATAAGGTAGAGGAGGATAAGATTAAGGGGGGCAGGCTATTAAGTAGCTACTATAATAGCCCTAATAGCAATAAGGGCCTATAAAAGCAGATACTATAGGTCTTGGCAGGCTTTTGGATATAGTAGCTTAATAGGGACCCTTTTATAAGCCTGCTATAGCACTTTATCGGCATGCTAGGGATTAATAGCAAGATAGGGCAGCTATAACCGGCCTACCTATTTACCTATATACTTGCCGGTCTTGTCTTTATAGGATAGGCATTATTAAGGGAGTAGGCTATACCTATCTAGAAGCAAGATAATATAAAAGACCTTACCTAATAATTTGCCTAGGTCTAGGATACCTAGCTCTATAAGGCTATATACTTACCTATAGGTTATATATTAAGCTTATTTTTATTTAAGAAAAAGATTATAAAGGAAATAAGGAATAGGCTTATAATATCTTAAAGTAAGTAAGGTAAGATAATATACTTTATAAATAAGCTAATCTTAATAAAAGACCTCTAGATTATAATAACTAAGATAATAGCTAATACTAAGAACCTCTTTTAAGGTTAGCTAATATTTAAAGAGGGTAATAATAAGCGCTTTATAATCCCCTTAGCTAGTATTAAGGATAACCTTATATAGATAAGGCAGGGGTAATCCTTTATTTATTATAATAGTCTTATTAATAAGGAGGTTAAGATACTTAAAGACCTTATTATAAGCTCCTAGAAAACTAACCTTCTTAACTAGATAGGTAAGTAGAAGTAGGCAGGTATTAAGAAGTACCTTAAGCTAGTTAAGAGGTTTAAGGAGTTCTTACTACTCCTTGCCTATATTATAAGAGGCTAACCTAGCTAAGGAGAGGAGATTATAAGGCTATGCCTTATTAATAGTATTAATAAGGACTGTAATATTTTTATTATTAATAATAAGGTTATTTTTATTATATAATACTATAAGTCCCTTACTTACTTTAACTTACTTAAGGTTATTCCTTACTTCTTACCTAGGCAAATTAAGTAGCTATTTATAATATATATAATTTATATCTAGCTGCTAATAGATTGCTAGGAGGCTAATAAGTAAGAGCTATATAGGGAGAAGATAGCACTATTAAGTAACTTTATTTAATATAATAAGGCGGCAAGAGGAGTACTTTAGGAAAGTAGCTAAATATTAATAGCTATAAGGAGGTAGATATCTTACTATATTAGCTACTAGATTATACTTTAGGATTAGTACTATATTGCTATTACTATTAATAAGAAGTATACCTATAATTAAGGAGCTAGCTAAGCTAACTTTAAGGATAGTAAGGATAATTATAATAAGTTAAAGTAATATAAAGTATTAAATAACCTAGCTACCTCTTATACTAGCTAGATAGTTACTAACTATAGTATTATAATTAATATACTTAAATACTTAATAGCTAAGTCCTTAAAGATCTTTAGGCAGGTAAGCTATTACTAATATAAGTTCCTTAGCTATAATAAAAGCTTATTATTACTATTATTATTATTAAGTAAGAAGGTTAAGCCTATTCTTAAATAAAATAAAGAGGTAAAGGAGGGATATCCCTCTTAGAAGCAGGTTAAGGTTATATCCCTTAAGGCATTATAGGCAGGCAAGATAGAGATAAAAGAAAAGGAGAAGTAAGAGAAGGAGAAAAATAAAGAGGAGGAGGAGGAGGATATAATTATATAGGCACTATAGGCAGTACTATATAATAATAATACCTAATTTTAATTACCTTAGTAAAAAGAGGCTATAAGGCAAGCTATAGCTTAATAAAGCCTGCTTATAGTAGTACTGCTAATAGGTAGCGGTAAGAGCTTAGTCTTTATAGTCCTGGCTATACTAGTAAGTATAGGTATTACTATTATAGTAGCTCCTTATACCAAGCTTAAGAGGCAGCTTATTTAATGCTATATTAATACTGGCCTAGATTATAAGCCCTGGCCTAAGGTATAGTTATCTTAGCCTAGGATTATGCTTATATTAGCTAAGGCAGCTATAACTAATAACTTCCTGTAATAGGCAGCTGACTTAAGCATTAATAGGAGGCTAGACTATATAATTATTAATAAGTATTACTTAACCTTTATAGCTACTAAGACTTACTGCTTAAAGCTCTAAGGCCTTATCTTTTTATAGAGCCTAAGTTATCCTTTTATCTTCTTAACTAAGACCTTACTACTACTCTGCTAGCATAACTTCAAGGAGGCTATATAGCTATAAAACCTACTCTATATATAGGCATTAAGTTACTAGCTAAATATATAATATACTATCCTTTATATTTATAATAGGTAGGGTATAATAAAAATAAAGAGATAGGTAGAGGTATAATTACTAGACCTATTAGTAAGGGAGAAAGGTATTATATACTGCATTAGCTAGGCAAAATATAAGGCCCTTACTTACTAGCTTAACTATTATTATTATTATACTTTATATAATAATAGTAACTTGCAGTTTATTATTTAGTATAAAAAGGGTTTCTAGGTATAGCTTTAAGGCAAGGCCCCTTATATAGTAATAATAGCAGCTCTAGGTATAAGTATTAATATTACTAGTATTATCTATATTATCTACTTTAAGGCGCCTTTTAATATTATTAACTATACCTAAGAGGCTAGGCAGGCTAAATAAACTAGAGAGCCTATAATAGCTAAGGTTATTATTAAAAATAAAGACTAGCTAGATAAGGATATTATAGGTAAGGCCTGCTTAGATATAAGTATATAGGAGGTATATAGGCTAGTCTAGACTTAAGGATACTAATATTAGCTACTTGGCTAATGCCTAGATAGCGACTTATAGGATTATAAGGACCTCGGCAGCAATAATAAGGCTAAAGTTATAAGATATAATAACTGCTACTATAACGAGCTAGTATGGAAAAGCGAGCTATTAGCATAGGGGATTATTGCCTTATATACCTAAGGCAGGCAGGATGCCTATGCCCTTAAAGTTCTTAAATTTGCCTTAAAAGAGCTTAAGGAGCTTAATAAGATAGGCTATTATATCTGCTAGATATTTAATAATATTAAGAAGGCTAGGTATATATAAGGTAAGTATTAGTTAATAGCTAGGATAAAAGACCTATTCTTTACTAGCTATATAGACTTCTAGGGTCTAATTAACTATAAGAAGGACTAGTAGGTAAGATTCCTAAGCTGCTTTTATTACTATATATTATAAGAGCTTTATTAAGATAGCTATAAGATAAAGGGGGCCTTATGCTAGTAGTAGAAATATATAGTAATTCCTGTAATATTAGCTATAATTATAAAGGCAGATCTATTATTATAAATATAAGAGGCAGCTAGATAAGAGTTTAAAAGCTAGTAAGACTATAAGGACTAGCTAGGTTAGAAGTATAATAAGCTATTTATAATAGAAAGGGTTTTAAACAGGTAAACTAGTCTATATTAGGTTTAATATTTATAGAGTTATAGGGCGTTATACTAAGTAGTTATAAAGTGTTATATCTCTTAATAGTAAATAGAGTAGGTTAGGTATATTTAG
Source organism: Fusarium cf. hostae (assembly GCA_011035825.1). Lineage (NCBI taxonomy): Eukaryota > Fungi > Ascomycota > Sordariomycetes > Hypocreales > Nectriaceae > Fusarium > Fusarium cf. hostae. Next base: position 2,090 of record WEXE01000773.1, on the reverse strand, counting down.
GTAAAGAAGTCTTATTAATAGCTAGTAAGCTAGGTTTTATAAAAGTGCTAATAAATGTAATTTATATATTAAGGTGTTTTTAGGTAATTAGTAAAGTTATTAAGGGATTAGTAGTGATTTAGGTGGATTAGTACTAATTGTAGCAGATTAGCTCTAATTATAAAGTCTTAGCGCTGATTATCTTTAGCAGGAGTTATAATAATTGGTAGAAAATGTAGGGTATATATAATAAAACTGCTAGGGTTATAATATAATCTCTCCCCTCTCTTAGGCCTTATCCTTAAGGCCTAGTTAATATATTTTTCTATTAGTTATTTTCCGTAAGTATAATCTTAATCTTATAATCCCTTAAGATATTTAATTATATTTCTAAGGCTAAGAAAACTTCTATTAAAAATTGCAATTCTCTCTATATCCTTATTGCGGCATTTAGGAATCCTATTATGCCTTATTCTAACTGCATTTATTAAAAGATTAAGGATTCTTATATTTTTAACCTTATAAAGTTAAATTGCTATAATCTTTATATTAAGTTAGGGATTTCCTATAATAGTTATAGTCTTTCTATAGCAGCAGGTATATTTCTTTTTATATAAAATTATTTTATAGGTTTTGCTAATATAATATTAGCTAAAAAGATTATTAATAAGAAGCATTATTTAAAGCATAAAGAAGAGGCTGCTAAGGACGAACTAATTAGTCTTTAAGTAGAGTCTACTTATATTTATAATGCAGTAAATGCTTAGTTTGCTAAAATTACTTATTTATAGTATTAGCATTATTAAGTAGAGGTAAAGGGCTTAGATATAATTTAACATAGTCTTAGCTTTATAAATAAGTTAGAAAAGGCATAATATAATAAACAGGCTGCTCTAGAAGGTGCTATAATTAACAGGTCCTTCTGAGATTAGTCTGCTATTACTAAATAATCTAAGTAGGATTTATTAGGTCTTAGTGCCTTCCTTAATTTTTTTGGTTTTAGTAAAAGCTCTTTAGAAGTTATTAGGCATTAATAAGGTATTTAGATAGTTCCTATATATTTTTATTTTCTAGGTAGTCCTTCTATTTAATAAGGTATTCTATTTATTTATTAATTCTCCTTATATCTCTAATTGCTTTTACTTTATAGACTTTTAGTCCTTTAATTTCTTCTAGTTTATTACTAGTCTTAATATATATTATATTAGCTACTAACTTAAGTAATGCAATATAAAAGATTAAATAGAGCTTAACTTTTAGTAGTAGGTCTAGTTTATAGTTATTTTTTAAGATTTTTCTTTTAACTTTATATAGCCTAATATACTTATAGTCTAATTTATAGCTTAGTTATTTTATTATAATGTTTTTTATAGTTAAGTAAATTATATCTCCTTTTAAGAAGGTTAGTCTCTTAATCCTAGTCGCCAGNTTTTTAAGATTTTTCTTTTAACTTTATATAGCCTAATATACTTATAGTCTAATTTATAGCTTAGTTATTTTATTATAATGTTTTTTATAGTTAAGTAAATTATATCTCCTTTTAAGAAGGTTAGTCTCTTAATCCTAGTCGCCAGTCCCAGGCGGGTTTACGGTAAACTATAAAGGCGAGTGGGGTTAGGGTTAATTCCAATATAAGCTGATTGGCCTAAAAAGCCAAGGGCACAGACCATTCACGCAGAACCACAGTTCACGCAGAACCACAAGCAAAAACAGCCAAACAGGCAGCTAACCCCAAGCTAACCCCAAGCTCCCCAGGAATTAACCCCAAGCTCCAACCCCAAACAGATAACAAGGATCAGCATCACCATAAGCAACAGTAAAAAGCAAAATAAAATAGAATTAGAGTTCATACTATATTACAATAAATATATTAATATTTATTTATTTATTTATTTATTTACCTACCTAACTCTACCTACTTAGCCCTAGGAAGGAAGCACCTAAGAATATATCTATCCATTATAGTCAACTAAAACCTATCAGGGATAACTACTATGCCTATAGGCTCCTCAGCAATACGGCCACTCACTACAAGTCAGCAACGACCCAGCCCCGCTAGGTCGTAGAAAACACCATATAAATGAAAACCGCGCTATTGAAGCTCGGGGGGC